>PVJD01011813.1:0-43739 GCA_004026545.1 Mormoops blainvillei | reverse complement strand
CCCCCACCCCCATTAGTTTTTTTTCTCCAGGTAGTTGGAGGGCACCCAGCCTTTGAAGGGCTTCACCCCATCCAGGATCTGGCAGTACCACCAGCCATTGGGGTTCCTCTCCAGGACCTCCATGGACACACCCTCCTGGAAGCCCGCCGTCTCCTCATCCCCCTCGTAGTCCGCGATGGAGACATACACATCTTTGAGGTTGTTGTGGATGAACTGGGACTTCTCGATGGGCTTGGGGCGCACAGGGGACACGGGGATGCCATTGCGCTGGGTGGGCAGCAGAGGTGTGTCTGAACCCTGGCTGGCGGCCCGCTCGGCCAGGCGGCCCTTGGCCTCTGCAGCAGCTGAGCGCGCGGTGCTGAAGGAGGAGTTCCGGCGGACGCCGCGGAGGCCATCGGTGGCTGTGAGTGACTCGTTCCTCCGAAGGGCGCAGGACAGGTTGTTGTCCTTGGGTGGTGGGGACACAAATACCGACTGGGGCCTCACTGCCACCTGCCGAACACCATTCCTCATTTTTACCACCCCAGCACCTGAAGTCTTGCTGAAGCCCCCAGGGGGCTTGGAGGGTATGGGGGGCGTGGCCCGCTTGCTCTGGTTGACGGTGTTCAGCGCTTGGACCCGCTTCTCGATCTTCTCCAGGCTGTCTGACTTGCCCTCCTGCTTGCTCTTGGCGGTTACTGCGTCTGGCTCTTTGCCAGAGGGGTCAGGTGGCTCGTTCTCACCCAGCACCAAATAATGGGAAGGGGCCCAGCCCTCCAGCTCCCCAAACCTCACATACCACCAGCCACTTTCCAACTTCTCAAGCACCTGCACCTCCACGCCTGCGGGGAAACTGATCTCTGAGTCCTGGACCTTCTGGTAGGCACTACATGTCGTGTAGGAGGTGGCCTGCCCTTCCTGTCCCTTCTTGGTGGGACACGGGGACGTGGTGGCTGGGAGGGTGATGATGTCAGCTGAGCCCCTCCGACACCCCTCGTTGGGACCCTCAGAGGCCGTCTGTGGGGGCAGCTCTGAATCCTCACTCTTGGAGCCCTTGAGACCTCCCCGGAGCTGGCCTGTGGGTCTCAGCTGGCGCCGTAAAGTGCTGATGTCCATCTTCTCTTGACTCTGGGACTCTGCTCTGTTCAAGAATGGCTTGGGCCGGACTGATGGCTTGGCCCGAGCACAGGAGGTCAGTCCTGCCTTCAGGTCAGCGTCCTTCTTCGCCCCGACCTTGGGAGTGCCGCGGATGCCTGCGTCCGAGGCAGAACGGGGCTTCAGGTCACCGCTGTGCTTGGACAAGGAGGAAGAGGAGGAAGAGGAGGAGCAGGTGGTGTTGATGGTGATGGATGAGGAAAAGGAGGCTGAGGAGTGGTTCTTCCCTAACTCTGCCTGGGCGTTTTTCTCTGCCTTGAGCTTTAGGAGCGAGGAGGATTTGGGGGAGTCTGACTTGGGGGAGTTCTTCCTGGCAAGGGACAGTGGGGAGCCTCCGGGGGAGTCACTGTCCCGGGAGGAACGTCTGGCTGACAGGGTGTCCTCTGCACATGGCCGGAAGCCCTCGTTTTCATAGATGGTCTCCTCTTCCGGGGCCACATCCTCTGAAGATCCGCCGACCTTGAAGCGAGCCCGCTGCAGTGAGGAGGCGGGCGAGGGCCTGTGGGGCTGGGCAGGTCGCTTGTCCCCTGAGCCTCTGTCCTCCGCAGGCTCCTCACTCAGCTCTGGCTCTGAGTCAAAGCCAAAGGCAGGGATGTCATACTCAGGCTCCTCATACTTGAGCTTCAGCGGGGAGTCCTGGCTCTCGCCAGTGCCTGCCGGACCCTCCTCAGCCTCCTTGGGCTTGCTGGGGGGTGCTGGCGGGGGCACCTTGGGCCGGGTTAGTGTGCTTGTACGGCGGCTCAGGTTGGGCTTCTTGCGCTTATCGATGTAGGATGCGGGGGCCCAGCCCTCCTTCTCACCGATCTGCACGTACCACCAGCCACCTGAGTTCTTGTCGATGACCTAGGGGGAAGGGGCGGACAGGGCAGTGAGCTGGGTGGATTACTGGCAGCATGCGATGAGCCAGGCTACGAGCCTGATATTCTGGCTTTAGGAGACAGATTTACAGATGAGCAAACTGAGTAAGTGGCCCAGGACCCAACGTAGTAAGTGATGGGCCGGAATTTAAACCCAGGTCTCTATCATCTCTTAGTTAGGGGTCTCCCACTGTTCAACTCAATCTCCTCTGGCCCTCCAAACCCCTGTCAACACCCTGGTTGAGCTGGCCTCTTCTTCAACCACTGCTTCTCCCCACCGCCCCCAAGCTGCTGCACTTAAAAGAGACACTGTCCTATAGAACCCAACTTGCCAAGGGCCCACGTGCATTAAAAAAAACTATCATTCCACTATTCCACTTCTATCCTCCTGCCACCTCCAACATTACGAGGTCCTCCCCTGGTGACCCCGGAAGGGGTTTCTCAGGTCAGAAGAGAATGGGAAGGTGCAAGTGAGTTGAACTGGGAGACATGGCCTGACTGAGGCCAGAGCCTCCCTAGATAGCCCCGCCCTGTTGTCCACACTGCTTGTGGTCACTTCACTGCATGGGGAATCCCACTAACTGAAAAGATCTCCATGGGCCGAATGGGTTTCCTGTGGGAAGGATGAGGGGCTGTCAGTCATTTCCATGTTAGTATAAACTAGTTCAAGAAGCTTCTTTCTGAATGGCTATTTGAGATTAGCTAAAGGCCAGGTGTATAGTAACTACTTGTGCTGGGGTTCATTTGGATTGTGGAACCCAAAGGGAAGGTAATCTTGTATTGTGGAACACTGCTATAGGAAGAGATCCTGGGGAGGCGAGGCGGGAGCATGAAAACATTGGCACTGGGGGAACAGGGGGAAGGAAGGAAAGACAGAGACTGCCAAAGGCAAGCTCAGCCTAAGATCAGGTCTCTGCGATTGCCACCAAAAAAGAAAGGTTTTTCCCCATCCTTTGGTATCATATTCTATCCTTCACCCTTGCCCACCTCTATTCCTCCTAAAAGTCAAGCTTAGGTAGATGGCAAGTATGATAGTTCTGTGACGTTACGAGCTTTGTAGGTCCTTCCAAAAATCTAAATGCTACTGAGAGAATGGTTTCTCTGGGAAACCGAGTTCCAAGTTCCAGGCATGTGATTTAAAACATTCACACTGGGGATATCACCTCTTCCACAGTCAGAGCCTGCCCAGTTCATCTCCTGGCAGTTTCCTATGAATTAATTGGATTGAACTCCATTATTACACAAAGCCACTCAAGAGAAACAACAGAGTCATAGTCTCCTGGAATGCCGTGTTCAGCACCAACTACAAAGCAGTTTCCTAAATGCCAGGATTCTGGCCAGGAGGGAGCACCCCGGGGTATACTACCCCAGTTTGCAGAGAGAGATACTCAAAGCCTGTGGGGGAGAAGCGACTGCGTCAAACACCAGAGGTGCCTGTGGTGCAGACGTGGCCAGAACTTGGCTCCCCGGTATCTTACTTCGGCAGCCTGGGCCAGGTTCTCCCAACAGCACTTCCTAATGTGCAGGCCCCCGAGGTGCTCCTGGGAGAGAAAGGGTGCCGGGGCCAACTGGGTCTGGACAATGCTGCCTAATCTAGTCCCCTTTTAGAGATGCACAGTGACATCTCCATAGCACAGGCTCTGAGAAGTTCTGCAATTGAAACAACAAAGCTGGTTGAATTTTGTTGAACCCAGGTCCTCCAAACTCATCCAACCACAGAAGCCCTTTGTCTCACGGCACACCCATCACAAGCTCCTGCAATACGTTTGGGGAAAGGCTGCTGTGAGGGAAGCACCGTGAGCACTGGGCGGGAACACGAGTGCTGTGTTCCAGCCCCGACTGTGCACTTCCTGGCTTCATGGGTCTTGTTTCTGTACCACTCCCGCTTGCCCCTCAGGAACAGGGCCAGTAAGACATAAAAGGGAAACACAGCAGGTCTTTGACCAGCCTGAGATAAAACCCTCAGCCTCATGGCCCAAGGCTCACCTCTGCCTTCTGTCCACCCCGAAAGCTGATCCCGTCAGAAATGCACGACTGGAATTCGGCAATGGTGTAGTACTCCACCTCGACAGAAGGGGGCTCTGGTGGCTTCGGCAGCTGGAACCCCTGTGGTAGAGGAGGACTCAGTGAACAAAACCCACCTGATCAAAACAGTAATGGCAGGGAGTGTGGCAGTTACACCAGCTGGACAGCAGCTGACATGAACATCCATCTCTCACCTGAGTCACTCTCCTGCCTAGGATATCTAAGAATACCTAGGATTCACTTGAGATGTGTCTGAGCCTTCAAAACAATCACTTAGTAATGGTAGTTTCCACCCTTTCATCTCTGGAGGTCCAGTTTTCTGAAGCCTCAGCAGCTGGGTACCAAAATGAAAACTAAAAACCAGAGAAGTCATTGTAACAAAGTCTGTGCACACTGCCTTGTGGGGGAGGACAGCCACTTCCTTAAGTCTAAGGGAGAGGGCTATAGGGAGAGGTGACATCAGGCTGTAGGGGCAGAGCTATGGGACACAGCCTTCACCATGGGCAGGGTGCAAGTGTGAGGGAGCATGGGGCTGGGTGAGAAGCGCCCTTCGTTGGTCATCACAATGCTGCCAAATGTCAGGCAAGCACTGAAAAAAGCCCAGGACCCCTGCTCTGTGGACTGTGGAGCACACAGGGTAGCCTAAGTGTGTTTTAGACACTGGCACATCAACACCTAGACACGACATTCAAGGACATTTAGAATTTGGCCATGGCCTGTGACTTGTGAGCCTCATTCATTTATTTTACAAACATTTACTGTGTATCTACTGGGTGTCAGACGATCTAAGGCACCGGGCGCCCAAGAGGGGACCCAAAGGATGACGCCTGGGCCCTGATGGAGCGGATGTCCTAGCTCACCTGTTCTCTGTTCCGGCCACAAGCTACTTTGTGCCTCCCCATTACTCCCAGTATGTCCTGGTACCATACGAAGGGGTTAAAACAAAACATTTTTTGAGTAAAGGTGTGTGTGTGAGAGACTAGGGAGGGGGAAGTGGCTGTGCTGTCACAAGAAGGCCTCTCTGCCTTGCAGCTGAGCACGTGTGGGCTTCAGTCCCAGCTCAGCCACCCGCCAGTGAGCTTCACGGCCTTGCACTTTACCTCCCTGAGCCTCAGTTTCCTCATGTATAAAATGGAATTAAAGCACGGTCATTAAGAGGATTACTGAGATAATGTAAATACTAACTTCTGGCCCAGCCAGGGGCATGGGAAGAGGGACGCCAAAGCTAAACACTCCTCCAGAAACACCGTCCTGTCCTCTGTACCTTCCTCATCCTTCGACGCTCCACGAGTCCTGATCCAGGCACTTACAAGTTACAGCTCAGCTGCCTGGCGTCAGGGTGAGCAAAGGCTGGGAAGAAGCCGGTTTTGAGGGACTGGGTATGAGTCAGTCAACTTTCCCTGCCCTGGTGCCTGGCCCTGCAGCCGTGCATGTGAGCAGATGTGGCAGGCCTCGGCCCAGGCCGGACCCCTGGCCAAGTGGGATTCAGCCGGGCCTAGCTGGAAACAGCAGCTCTGCCTCCGCAAGCCCTGCATTTGGTAAGTGTGGAAGGAATTACCCCATTCTTGCCAAAATCAAGTCTGCCTGAAAGTAATTAGCTGGGGCTGAGAGAAAAGGCAGGAAAGAAATCGCTGTTTAGTCGTGCAAAACACAAGGGAAAAAGGAGCTAGAAACCCCACTGGGGCCGATGGCTAGGGCAGCAGAGTCTCATTTCCAGGGGCCAAATCTTCAATAATCCTGTTTACCAAAGGCCTCCTTCTCCAGGGACTGCTGCTGTCCCCCTCCCCTGGGCAGACATCACCGCTCACAGGAACCCTTGCTGGTAGCCCAGGTGTGACTTCTAAATCTGTGTCCACGCAGTGTTGCAGGTGGCGCATCCAACAGCCATAGCTGACACAGGAAGTGGGAACCTGGCTGCCAGCCTGCAACACACATTGTCTCACTTCATCCTAACAGCAGCCCCAGCAGATGGCCGGTACCTTCCCCGTCTTACAGATGAGGACAGTGAGGCTTGTGGAGGGCAAGCAACCTGCCCTGGGGGTGGCTATGGCTAAGTGTCAGAAGTGCAATATGAATCTATGTCTGGCACACTCGAAGACCCATTCTTTCCACCGCACCCCACTGCCCTCGACAATATTCTCTGTTCTGGGGCTCTCGGCCTGCCACCGGCATCACTGCTGGCTGGAGCCCAGCACCCTGAGTGCATATGTGCCCCCCTGACAATCTGGATACCAGGAAGCCCCGCCCACAGAAGCCAGGCACCTTGGCAACACTGAGCATCTTTAAGCTCCAGCATAAGCCAGTCCTGGTCATCGCCGCCGCCCCCACACCCCCCAACACCTGGAGGAGGCTCACTGGTCTGCCCTCCACTCTCCTGGCTCTGACATCCACCACCTCCATCGGGCATTCCCAAGCAAGGAAGGCAAAACTGAAAGGTGTCCAGGCTCACATGGACAGCTGCATTTCAAGCCCCTGGCAATGCCCCGGCCGGACACTCTCCCCGGCCAGTCTAAATGTTTATGTCTGCCAGTGCAGTGGCCGGGATGGATTTATTTAGCTTTGGAGTGTGGAGCGTTTTCAATTATAAACTGTCTAGCGAGTCTTCCACCCCCAAAAGGTTGCTATCTGCAAGCTTCCCTCTCTGCCCCCAGCCCCACACAGCTGGAAGGCCCAGCGGGGCCCTGGGAAACCTCTGGACCAACAGGCTCTGCAGTGAGACAGCCAGTTACCTGGGGCTCCTACGGCGCACCCCCAGAAAAGGAACAAAACAGGGAGAAGAGATATGGCCACATACCAGGCTGGATTCTCTGCGAGGTGGAGGTCTTGTTCTTAGGTTCGGGGAGCCTAGAAGAAAAAACATGGCTTAAAAAATGCCAGTCAAACACTGGGCAACAGGGCCTGTCCCTGCCCTCCCTAGGTACGACTGCCTCCTGATCATGTCCCACATTAATAAAGGACCCATGCTTTCAGCCACACAGGCTCTAGAGCTGGGCTTCAATAGGAAACCGCAGAGCTTTAAGCTTCCTTGGCTGTGCTTCGGGGGGATCCACGGGCCCTCTGCAGTGATGTGCACATTGCAAAATGTACACACACAGAGGAGGCATTTTTAGGAGAAGGGGTATACAGGTTTATCAAAGTATTGGGCTGGCCAAAAAGTTCATTTGGTTTTTTTCCGTGTGATGGCTCTAGTAATGCTTAGTGGTCTTTAACTTCATTTGAAACAATTTTGCTAGATTGCATTGTGACAGCTGTCATATCAGCGTGCATTTAAAAAAAATCAAAATTGGTGAATTTTTGTGTAGCCATTTTAACATTGAAGATGGAAGAAAACAGGCAATATTTTTGGCATATTATGCTTTATTATTTCAAGAAAGGTAAAAACGCAACTGAGATGCAAAAAAAGATTTGTGCAGTGTACGGAGAAGGTGCTGTGACTGACTGAATGTGTCAAAAGTGGTTCGTGAAGTTTCAGGCTAGAGATTTCTCCCTGGATGATGTTCCACGGTCGGACAGATCAGTTGAAGTTGACAGTGATCAACTCGAGATGTTAACTGACAACAATCAACGTTATATCACACGGGAGATAGCCAACACCCTCGAAATATCAAAATAGTTATTGGTGAAAATGAAAAATGTATTTTTTATTTTACGGAACTAAATGAAATTTTTTGGCCAACCCATTATATAGATTTTCAAAATGTGGAGCAGAGACCAAGTCTATTTTGTGCTCACTACTAAATCCTTAGAAGCCAGTACAATTCCAGGCAAGACGAGAGGCCTTCGAAAGATTTCCCTACTCAACAGAATACTACTCAGCTATTAAAAAAAAAAAAAAAAAAAGAAAATTTTACCCTTTGCAACAGCATGGATGGAACTGGAGCACATTATGCTACGTGAAACAAGCCAGTCAGAGAAAGACAAATACCATATGATTTCACTCATATGTGGAATCTAATGAACAAACTGAACTAACAAGCGAAACAGAGACAGACTCACAGATAGCAGAATAACAGCTATGGGGGGTGGTTAGGGAGTGAAGGTATTGAGCAAAAAAGAAAAAAACTCATGGATATGGACAACAGTGTGGTGACTGCAGGGGGAAGGGGGTATAAAGAGGATAAATGGTAGTGGGGAAAAATACAATAATAATAATAAAAAGGGAATTTCCCAACTGCTTAAAAGATTTCAGGCACAGAGCTAACTTAACCAAGTTTAGAATAGAAACAGCTTTCCTCCAGATTTGAAGGCTGGCTGGACACAAACAGAAGCTTGTCTCTCATAATAGAGAACAGTTTAACCCTCAACCAAAGACACTGTGAGCCAGAGATACGTAGAGATTCAGAGCTTACCGGGGGCGGGGTTTCTCCTGTAGGAAATGAAGGAGCATCCTGATGAATGCCCCTTAAAAATACGCTTGTACAGAGAGGTAAAGGTCTTGTGGGTTTTTAGAAATTCATGGAAGGCAACTGGGAAGGTAGGGTAAGGCCCAGGAAGATGTCCCCCTTTTGGCAAAGTAACCTCACATCTATGGCTTACATTTCACAGCCTCGGGATGACACTTATCTACAAAGGGAGCATTCCTGGCTCTCCACTGTGGAGAAGGGAATGCTAGCAGCTTATATACTGATGTAATTTATCTTCAGTGGAGGGTTTGGGAGGAATTGCCTTGTCCACTCCTGTAATTAGCATGAGACACGGTGACAGAGTGAGGCTGGAGTCAGGGGTCCGCCTATATCTCAGGAAGAAATTGATATGGGGGTCCTGCATGCCTCTCTAGCTTTCCTTGCACCCCATGCCCACTCGATAAATATCTCTGCAGCAAGGACCTGGGGCTTGGCGAGGCTCTTACTGATCTGGGCCCGCTGAGGGGCAATCCTGGCCACGGCCGGGGAGCTCTGGGCCAGCTTGGAGACGGTCCTCTCAGGGACCACCAGGGCGCTGCCATTGGAGGCGTTGCAGAGGATGGGCAGGCTGATCTCCTTCTTGGCAATGGGGGCCTCTGGGCCCTCGCCTTCAGCTGGCGGAGTCTCTTTGTCCCCTGACGCCTTTTTGTTCAGCAGGTTGCTGATCTCCATGATGTTCCCGATGATCTCCACCGGGCCCGCCAGGTTCTTCTTCCGTGCTGGCAGGTCTTCCTTGGCCTTCTTCAGGTAGGATGCTGGGGCCCAGCCTTCTTTGCCCAGGTATCTGAAGGGAAGGAGTGGGACACAGATCATTAGAGCACTGAAGCCTGACCCTGTGCCCCACTCCCAGGTCCAGGCTCCATCTGGCTTTGCCCAGCTGAACCTTTTCGGCCATGTTCAGCAGACACTCGGCAATCCTGCTGCTCTGGGGAGACCTGGAACTGAGGGCAGGTGGAGAAACACCTAGAACACCATTTCTTACTGTCTCCTTGTTCTTTGCCCAATCCCTCCTGGTGGGAGTTCTCATACTCTGCAAAGTCAGGCAAATGTGGGATCTCCAGGTTAGAAGGTTCCTCAAATTTTGAGTCACCCGAAAGGTAGACTTCATTGCTACCTTGCAATAAGAAGAGGGGAATTCTGGAGATAAAAAATAAGGTGTCTGGAGCTAAATGTCCTATTGGAAAGGGAAGTATTATCAGAGAGCCGAAGAGGTGGCCCAGGTGAGTTAGAAAACCTGAGTTCTGATCTATGATACCGTGGACAAGTCCCTACACCGGAGCTAAACTTTTTTCTCTTTGGCAAAATGCAGGGATAGAGTAACTGCAAAAATTTATCCAGAAGGGAAAGCACATTGAGACCAACTAGAAAGATGTCTCTAAAGAAGAGTGGCTGAGTGGGGAAAATACCCGTACTATGCAGAAATAGCAGGCGGGTCAAGTTCACAGAACAAGTCCACACACAGACGAATGCTAACGGGGACATTTCCTTCTTTCTTTCTTTTTTTTTTCTTTCTTTCCTTTCTTTTCTCCTTCCTTCCTTCCTTCCTTCCTTCCTTCCTTCCTTCCTTCCTTCCTTCCTTCCTTTTTCTTTCTTTCTTTTCTTTCTTTCTTTTCTCTCTCTCTCTCTCTCTTTAAAAAAATTTATTAATTTTTTTTTTAAAGACAGAGAAAGGAAGGGAGAGGGAGAAAGGGCCAGATAGAGACACCTATTGTTCCACTTATTCATGCATTCATTGGTTGACTCTTGTATGTGCTCTGACCAGGGAGCAAATCCACCAACCTTGGCGCATCTGGATGATGCTCTAACCGACTGAGCTGCCCGGCCAGTGCAAAGGGAACATTTCAAATTAGCGCAGTAAAGATGGATTAGTCAGTAAGTGATTGGGGGATGCCTGATTATCTAGTTAGGAAAAACAAGTAAACCCTGGCCTCACACCCTATAGCAAAATAAAAAATATAAGTTATGTATACTTGCCTCATCTTGAGGGGTTGACAAAACCTTTCTAAATGGGATTCTAAAAGCTGAAACCATAAATGAAAAGACTAAAGCACATGACTGGGTAAAATGAAAACCTTTGGTATTGCAAAACAAAGCAAAATGAAAACAAAACCAAAAGGCAAAACACAGGGCTGCCTTAATTTACTATTCGGTGACTTCTGAAAACAAGCTTTTCCCCTTTTCCTCCCGTGGCGCTGAGCTCCTACCCAAGGGCCCTGGGAGCTCACTTCCTCACCCAGCAGTGGTCCATGCCCCTGAGTCAGGTTGTAATGTCCCCGTCTGCTTCCTGGGGTGCATCTGGCTCTCTGGAATGGCTCCTCTGTGCCAGATGTCTGACAGCCCCCTCCCCTGCCTCCCCATCTGACCTTGTTTTGGGGCTCTCATTAGGTGGGAGAAAAAGGAATGTGCAAGTTAAAAAGTTTCTATCGACGACGACGTGTCTCGAGCTTTGCCGGAAAGCTCAGGTAGGGGTCGCTTCTTATGTGTATGTCACAGAAACATGCGGAGGGAGGGGCAGGGGAAGGAAGAGGCCTGTCTGGGGCCTGGAAGGCAGACATCCATGAACAAATGGACGGAAATCAGGGAGCTGACAGACAGAAGCACAGATTTTCAGGGCAGGATGGAAACAACTAGTCGAGATGCCCAATCTTACATATGAGGCAATAACCAAGGCTCAGAAGAGCGAAGCAAGTAGCAGGGGGTCACCCAGCCAGCCGGTGGCAGCATCTGGCTCAGAGGCTGGTGCTCCTCCACCCCTGGGAGGGGGATGAGGAACCTGCTGGCCGCGATGAGCGCACTGCTGAGAGACGGGATGCAGGGTCTTACGCGAGTGACGGCCAGGCCAGGCACTGCCCCGAGTACTCCCATTTCAAACCCCCGTGTGTTCCTTCAGTGTTACATGGATAAAATTAGATTCCAGGCGGAGAGAGGCAAGGGAATCGGGAGTGTGTCTGGGTCCAGCTCTGTTCACATCTGCTTTCCAGCTCTGGAGCATGGAACGACTCCAGAGGGAAGCAAACTGGAAAAGGAGAGATGGAGAAAGAGGGAGGGTGTGTGTGTGGGGTTGGAGAGGGGGGGGGGTGCAGGGGCGTGGAGAAGAAAGACAGGAAATGAGGATCAACACAGAGCCTGGAATGTTGGGAAATGGCATATTTAAGGGGGTGTCTGGCAGCCTTCTTAAGGTGGAACCTTTTCAGCAGGGTTTTCTCAGCTGAAGCTCCCACTGGCTGAAGGGCCAGGCCCTGGGGACAAGAGTTGACTAGAAGAAGCAGCACAGAGTAGCTTTATTGGTCATTTTAGAAAACTTAAAAAACCAAACAAAAAGCCAGCAGCTTTGTAAGACAACCTGCAGGCAAGCGGTCTGGGCACCCAGCTGCCAGGACATTCGTGGGCCTCCCTGTGCCACACACGTGGCCGCTGGGTGTGCGGGTTGGCTCTAGTTTCCACTGCTGAGAGAACGTGAAAGTCTAGGGGCAGTGGCTTTGGGTAACACGTGTCCAAGCACACAGTCCCGACCCACTAACAAGACAGAAAGAAAGGGACACCTCAGCCCTCCTCAGACATGCACGGGGTCAGGGCAGCTATGTCCTGTCAGGTCACATTAAGGGTAAATCCCCTGAGGCCAGTGACCCTCATTCTGCCCATCAGCACGGATCATCACTTGTGGCTGGTCGGCCATGGTCTGAGCAGCCATCTGGTCAGTGCCTACTTCACCTCGGTCAAGCCTGTCCCCACAGTGGGAGGCTGCCTAGAACATACACCTTGCCCACAGTGGGTCCAGGGTTCCTGGGTGTGCTGGATGGGCAAGGTGGTCCCCAAACCCCACAGATGTGGGACCATCTCTGCCAGCCTGGTTACGGGCAGAGAAGAGAGAAACTGGGCAAAATCATCACACCTGAGTGGGTCCCAAAGAACCAAAACATGTCCTGAGAGCAAGGCTCCCTGAGGGTGGCACTGGCCTTGGAGTCCTAGGGCAGAGGGGACCGGAGGGGCAGGACTTGGTAGGGAGAGGCAAGTGAAGCCCATGGGCTTTGTTTCCAGGAGCAACACGCAAGCTCCCCACTCCCGTCCCCTTCCTCCCCAATGGATTTCTCAGCTGGGAAGTGTGATCAGGCCCTGGAGAGGGAGGGGCAGAAGCAACAGGCCTGGGCTCGGACCTCACTTCTGCTTCAGCTCTCGCCACCATGTGCGCCAGCACAGCAGAGACGGGCAGCCCGGGGCAGAGCCAGAGTGCTGAGCCGTGGGCAGCAGGGGCGGCCTGCTGGGGCCTCTGCAAGGCCCGTGGACATCAGTGCTGCAGAGCACCCCAGGCAGCCAGAGCTGGACACAGAAAACCACACTCAGAAGGACCGGATCCTCTTGGCAGTGGCGTGGGAAGGGATTGTACCGCCGCCTGCAAGCAGAGCCAGGGCCCCTGTGACCCGCTGGCTGCAGCTCAGGCTCTGCTTTATGTGTCCCAGGGTGGAATCTGCAAGATGAGCGCTCTCTGTCGCTGTTCAGGTGTGCAGGCTCTGTGCAGCCAAGCCCGGGCCGTGGGTGCAAAGCTGCTGTCAGTGTCTACTCCCCCTTCTGGTGTCCCCGGCCACTCTGCAGTATCCACCTGCTCTGCTGCTCAGGGTACCTCGCTCTTCTGCTGGGGCTCCTACCTGATGTACCACCAGCCCTCCAAATTCTTCCTGATCACCTCCACGGTGACGCCCTTCTCAAAGCCAATCTCGTCCTTGCTTTGGCTGGTGTAAGGCTGCACAGTGACATACTTCTCCTCTGTGGGTGGTGGGCAAAGCAAGAAAGCACAATTATTTGAGGTCGGGATGGCTCCTCGTTCCTGTCTCTTCCCGCCCCCTGGCATGGCCTTGGCTTAGCCGGTCACCAAGGTGCATTGGGTCGGACTCTGGCTTTTCCAGGGAAGGGAAGAGAAGGAGCCAGGCTTCCCTGCTGCTCCCAGCGTGAGCCAAAGCCAGCCAGGTGGTCTGGCAAAACCCTGGGCAACGCAGAGGCTCTCCCAGCCCCGCAGCGGCAGCCAGGCTGCCGGGGCCTGGAGTCCTTAGGGCCTTAGAAGCTCCCTGAGCTGAAAGCAGGGTTAGGAGGACCTGCCCTTCGTGGGGCCTCTGTCAGGAAGTCTGAGACCAACTTTGGGTGTCCCCTGAATGTGTCACACTTCTGTCTGTGTCCCAGACCTGCTCTCCTAGCCCTTCTGCACCTCAGCCCCTTATATCCTTCCTGTCTGATCTCCTGAATGCTCCAGAGGCCCAACCTTGGTGAAGCCTT
Organism: Mormoops blainvillei; assembly: GCA_004026545.1. Taxonomy (NCBI): domain Eukaryota; kingdom Metazoa; phylum Chordata; class Mammalia; order Chiroptera; family Mormoopidae; genus Mormoops; species Mormoops blainvillei. The sequence goes on along the minus strand of PVJD01011813.1, from coordinate 30,055 downwards.
ACCTGATCACTGATCTAACCGCCTGATCGTGTAATTTCCCCAAGAGGACTCCGGGGAACACAAGTTCAATGAAAGCGGTTGTGTGTCTTGTTAAGATGAGGGTCCATGGCCAAGTGGCAGTGCTGCGCGCAGCCCAATCGGGCAGCACCTGCTAGAGCCCTGAGTGAGCCCGCGCGCCTGGGCGTCGCCCGGAGGACAGCATGTTGACTTCGCCACACCCTATGGCAGATCCTTCAGGGGGGCTGCCTGCGCTGGACTCATACTCTGACTGCGGGCCTTGTTCAGGGTTTCCCAGGTCCTGGGCAAGAGGCACCTTGTGGGAGCTCAGGAAAAGCTTGGGAGGGCAAGCGTGGGGAGGCTGGGCCACATGTGTTTTCCGTGGGTCCTTCAGCCTCTCTCCTGGCAGGGGCCCTGCTGCCTCCACGTGGGTCCCTGCTCAGGCTTCCAGGGAGGTGATTCTTCTCTGTCTCCTGGGGGCTTTGCCGGTCTCCAGGAAGCTCCTTGACGGTTCGACCCATAACTGCCTGGCCACAGAAACCCCGCCTCCTAGGCAGAGAGCCTCCCAGGGGAACTCTTAGGCCTCGGGAGGAAGTGCACGTCTCCACCCTCCCTCTCTAGGAGAACGAGGAGCAGAGTATAGGCGGGGAAGAATTGGCCACCTGACCGCACCCACCGTCAGGGGGCACCCTGAACCTATGCTGTCTTCTCTGGTGTGGGTGCCCCACCCCCACCCCCGGCAACACACAGCAGGAGCTCCAAATGGACCGTGCCGTGTATGGATGAAGGGGCAGGAGGGGCTGAGCAGGCGCACTGAGTGGGAGGCCTTCTACAAGCTCAGAATAGCAGGATGCTGGCACAGGACACTGGTCTCTAAGACGCCTGCCCCTTACCTCCTGACTCCCAGCTGTGACAATCACCCTGACTCCTCAGCCGGGCCCTAGTGGGCAGCCTGCCAGAGCCTCTGGAAGGGGCAGCTGCCACCTCAAACCCTGTGACAGGAGGGCCATCTGTTCATTCTTCCCTGGATTATCGGGGTCCTGTCTGCGGCCCTGTCCTGGGCTGAGATAGCAGCTCCCTTTGGGATGGAGGCAGCTGCCCTGCCAAGGCTCTGAGGACGGAGCCGACGGGCTGCTGGCCGAATCTGAAGGCTGCCAAAAGGCAAAAGGTGGGTGACGACCCATGGGGGTCTCTTCTCCACTGCAAGCCTTTCTCAGCACTGACTAGCTCCTGGAAGCCCTCAGATTCCAGTGCAGCCATGCTGGGGAGAGCTGCCAAGACCGCCTGAGAACCTCCTTCAGCCAGATTCTGACTCGGCCTTTGGGAAGTTCAATGTTCTACAGGCCAACCCTCCACTCTCCTGCCTGCTGCTGGTCCTGCTCCGTTTTCCAGTGGGGCACGGTATATCCTGGCCCCGGTGGTGGCCCGAGGGGCAGCGCCAGGCCCCGGGAATCTAGAGTTCTGAGGTTAGGGCGAGGCGAGGCCTGGACTCCACATTTTGCCTTTGCTCAGCTGGGCTATTTTTAAAAGCTTGTGGTTCGAGCAGGAAGCCATCATTAAAGTTTTCCTAGGCAAAGTTGCTTTTGCAGGGAAAAATTACAGTCCTCCTCTCGGGAAGATCAGAGGAGTCCTGCCCGGCCGCACGGCAGAGAACAGGGCCTAAACCGTGTCATGTGGGCTCGGGCTCTGGAGCTGCCAGGCCCACGCACCGGCCTCCACAGCCCCCCGGGGGCATGTTGAGGACAGAGCCCCGGGGGTCATGTAACCACCCTGCTTTCCCCTGACCCTCTTGGGGTGGGCAGAGCCAACGATGTCAGCTTTACTCTGTAAAGCTGAACTGCTCCGGTTAAAGGCCCTTTTCTTAGTGGCCCTGGAGCTGACGTGAACACAGATGTCTGGGAGCTGATGGGCTTCCAGTAAGGTACTTGGCTGGCTCAGAGGATGGTCCTGCCCTGTAGCTGTGTAGGTTCCAGGTGATGAAAATTCAGAGTCCCGGTTCCAGGCAGGACGACTCTTCCAACTGGTCTGTCTGGGGGCTTGGTTTTCTGCCATGGTCGGCTCAGACGGCAGAGACATGAGTTTCTGCCGTGTGAACATGTGCTATGTGGACCCAGGTCCCCGACTCACAGGCTTCCCCAAGGGAGAAGCAGAGCTGCCCCTCTGCAGGACCAGGGCCACAAGCCCCACCTGGGGACCAGATGGGAGGATGCCCAGCCAGATGGAAATAGCCTCAGTGGGCGGCTGAGTGATTCAGGTTGGTTGGGGTCTCTAGAAGAGGTGCCCCTTTGGAGTTAGAGTTGAGGGAACGGGGACTATGAGTTCTGGGCGGTGGGGGGGGGGGCACCTCGGGGCTTCTGCAAAGCGCTGAGGCCATGGACACTCCAAGGACGGTGGCAACCCCACCACGGGAAGGGCTGGCCAGGCCGCCCACTGGGCGAGTGGGTAGGTGGCTCGGGGGCGGTGGACAGCCCTGTTTTGGTTTTGGAGGCAGGGGCTGGAGAGCCCTGCAGTTTCCAAACCACAGACGCCTCCTCTTTCCAAACACTTTCCCCTCTGTCAGCAGTCTCCCCAGCTCCCCTCCTGGCCCCCACAACTTACCCAACCCCACTGCGAGGGGCCTGTTGAGTCCAAAGGCCTAGTTAGCCGAGGGAACGGGGAATGGAGGCCCGAGGGACGCGCAGCCTTTCTGTTGTCTAGTTATGTGTGACCCACTGCCTGATTCTCCCCATCGGCCGGCTCTCTGCAACAAAGTATCTCCTAGCCAACTTCCTGCAAGTTTTTCTTGGCTGCCTGACTTAACTTAGGGCTAAGACTGGGAAATAATGTTGTTTAGATCTCTTATTTAAGAGAGAGAAAAAGAAGTTGTGGGCTCGTATTTGCATTCTTATGGGTGACCAAAAAGTTATGTATTTGGCTGGGTATTTGGGTCTGCGTAAATGTGAAATATGTTTGTGTGTGTGCGGCACCGGGGTCACGTATATGAGACTCTGCGAAGCTGTATGGGTACGTGTGCTGTTGCTGCAGAGCTGGCTGTGCGTGGCCTTGAGCAGTTTGTGTGCACGTTATTTGTGGCAGTCCGTTTGTGTGGTTGCACGGGTGCCATTATGGATGTGGATCGGTGAGTGGCTGTGTGCACAGGGCTGGATGTGACAGTGTACTGACGCCATCAGAGCTGTGCGTGGGCAGGCGCTTCGCCAGTAGCACGTGTCCATGTGGCTGTGGAGAAAGAGTTGTATTTGGGGCTCAGTGTGCAATGGTGTTTGGAGCAGACGCTGGAGGGGGTGAAGGCTGAGCCCTCCTCCCGGCTGCTTTTTCCAAGCCAGTGACCCACTGTCCTTTGCCACCAAGGCTTGGGGCTGTGTCCCAACATGGTCCCACAACAATGCCGTCCCACCCATCCTTGCTCTGGGGTGCTTTTGCTTTACATTTCAGCTGTTCTTGCTGCTTCCACAATCCACCCCCCTGTCCTGTGCTACCCCCCAGGGTCCAACCCGCACTCCACCCTCAGAACAAGCTGGGCTCCTCGGGGCCAGTGCCCTGAGCCTGGCACTAAGCCAGCCACAGGCGGGGCCACCCCAGAGTCCAGACTTTCTGCTGGCTGGGGCTTGGGGGGCAGATACCAAAAATGGTTTTATATTTGTTCAGGAATAAGCTTCAGGGTGGGGGTGCAAGTCACAGGGCACCCCTGCCATCCTAGAGAGGGCAGTGCTTATCACCCCCACCCCCTGCTGAGCTGTCACTCCTGGAGGCAGGAGAAACTGGCCATCCATGGCCAGGGGGCTCTGGAGATGTGTACAGGTTTGTTCAGAGGCCTCCATCCACTATGTCCCAAGCTCCTGGATGTTGGAAAGGCCCTGAACCTGCAAATGTCTTGGTTCCCGGCCAGCCTGTGTGGCAGACCAAGGGCTTCCCTGGAATCTTCTTAGTGAGCAAAGAAGATTCACAACAACTTGGGGTTGATTCCACAACCCCAAGTCCCAGTGGCTGGGGCTGAAGATACTGGGGACTCCTGGCTGGGTCAGATACCACTTGCTCCCCTTCAGTTTCCTGGGAGCTGGCTGATGGAGATGAGTTGTGGGCTGCTCTTCCGTCCTACTCTGTCCCTAAGTAATGCTGGAACAGCTTTGGCCAAGGGAGCACCTGCTCAGAGGAGGAAGGCAATGAAGTGAGTGGGTGAGTGTGTGTGAGTGTGTGTGAGTGTGTGTGTAATGGCCCATGAAGAGACTCAGAAACATTCAGTTCTCTTAATCTGCAGTTCCCAGGGCAAAGTGCTGCCTTTCGCCAAGTCCAACTGCCCCCATAACCGTATCTTAGGTCCCGTGGCCCCCATCCCCAGGACACAGACAGAAGCCAGAGCTACCTCCAAGTGCCATCCCAATTCCCAAGCAGATCCTGTGTCCCCCCGCCCCCACCCCAAGCTGCAGTGGGCGAGAGAAAAGTGCAGCCAGCGGATCTGGGTGAGGAGGTCACAGGGCAGAGCCCAGAGAGGAGGAGAGGTGACAGTGAGAGAGAGAGAGTGGCAGCAGCTGCAGGTGAGGAGAAGCTGGCTCCCGTGGTCACCTCGGCTGTGCTGCCTGTTGACCATCCCGCCCAGGGTCCACCGGCGATCCAGACGCCGCAGATGGGCCTTGCGTCTCTTGGACACTGGTGTGGGAGATGACGATGGAACACGCGGCCGACAGGAACCGGCGGAGAGAATGGAGATGGAGATGAGATGGGATGGGGAGGGAAAGGGATGAAGGAAGGGAAGGTTCACAGTCCCAGGTCAGCGGCACCCGCCCGCTGGATGGGGGCACATCTGACCAGTGGCAACATGAGCATGTGGGGAAAAAATTCAACCAAAGCCGAAGGCTGTGCTCTGAGCAGGGGACGGGCTGAGAATTTAGAATCCCAGTGCCTGGGAGGTGAAGAGGGCCTTTGGCTCCAGCAAGTGCAAGGATAAGCCTCTCCTATGGCCCCAGCGACAGGCGACTGCAGCCGCCATGGCTGGACGATGCTGGTTCCGGGGGTGGTGCGGGACCCCATCACACCAGGGCTTACAGCCCCCCCAACCCACGCACTCACCAAGTCCTGCTTGCGAACCTGCCATCATGAGCCAGGCACCGTATATGGAAGAATACATGTATGCAGGGGAGACCTAGGGTCCCTTCCTCGCGGGGCTTATAGCGCTTACTGTTCTGCGTACATGTCTCCCCTTTCACAGTGACCCCCATGGGATCGAGTCAGTTGAGGGCAAAGACTATATTTCTGCATCCCCAGGGCCCAGTGTGCGGCCACGCACGTGGCTGACCCCTAAGAAATGGGGCCAAGGGAAGGGCACACACGGGCAGGGGCCACAGGCCTTGGTTCTGCTCCCTTTCCATTTGAATCCCTGATGACAGAAGCTGCCTCCCCCTGCTTCTCGCTGCTCCAGACCCCCTTCCTCCAGGCCACCATCTCTGGGGCGGTGCCTTCGCTTGTCGTCTGGCCGCTCTGGCCCAGCTCCAGATGCCCCCCACCTTCCTATGGGACACCAGGTAGCACAGAGGCCAGGCCAGGACTCCAGGGTGCAAAACGGCACTGCCGGAGGAGGGCGCCAGGCTGCCCAGGGCTGGGGAAGGGAGGCTGGCAGTTAGGGTCATGGCAAAACTGTTGGGAAACACCTGAGCCAAATGCCACCAAAGCTTCTTGGGATGTGTTTGCTTTCCTGGAAGGAGAACAGTGGCCTGTTTGACCTGCTCCTTGTAAGTAGGAGGCCTGGACAGATGTTTAGAAGGCATGGACTCAGTCCAGGCCCCGATGCCAGGTCACTCTGTCACCCTGGGGAGGCTGCTATCCCTCTGTAAGCCTCTGTTTCCTTGTCTGTCCCTGGGGCTGACAGCACCTGCCCTGGCGAGAAGCAAGGTGAGGGACCGAATGGAACCTGTGGGATGTAAACCAGGCCCTGGGTGCAGCGGGTTGGGAGGAGCTCTGCTCGTGTGAGGGTTAGGGAAGCTTTGAGGGGATGAAGGTTTCAATTTCTGTCCGTAGGGGACCTACGATGGGATGGCAGCTGGGCTGGGTTAGAGATGGCCAGGAGGGGACCAGGGTGGGCCACCTCTACCCCAGCCCAGGGTCTGTTGACAGGGTACTGAGCACGGAGCCCTTCTGTAGAGCTCGGTGAAGATGCCCAGATTCATGATGGTAGCATTCACAGCTGCCCAAACGTTGCCAGGAGTACTGGCACACACGTCCTACCAACAGCATGCAGAGCAACCTACTTTAAGGAGGGTCTCCCTGGGTGCACACACACACCCACACACCCTCTGAACGCAGAACCTGCAACTGGTTGCCTGATTCTTTGTCAAAGTCAAAATCCTCTACAGCCTGCTACTGCTCGTTCTGTGCCAAGCACTGCTCCCTCTTCCAACCAGGCTGGCATCTGTGCCCACATGCCCCTCAGGCTTGTCCCTGCCCTGGACTTTTCTGCCCACTCAGCGTCCTGTTCCTCTATCATCTACCCAATACCCCCATTCTGACGTCCTTGGCATGGCCTTTCCAGGCCGGGCTCCGATGCCACACACACACACCCTCCTGGAGTTGCTTACAAGCGAAATGCTCTATGGAGAGGCGTGCGGCCCATCGCTGAGGACCATGGGGCAAAAGAGGCCAACCAGGGCTGAAGCCTCACAAAGAAAAGCATGCAGCTAACCATCATGAACCCTCAGTTCTGGCATCAGGAAAATGGGGGTCCCAATAGCGCCCTCCTGGGGTAGTGGGGATGGCATGTAAGGCATGTATGAGAGAGACCTCAGTACAACTGAGGGACTGTTACTTCTGAGAGGCTCTGGGGCGCCCCTCAGAATGTGGAACCAGGTAGGAATTGAGGGCTGGTGACTACAGACAAAGCAGACCAGACCCAGCTCAGGGGCCAAGACCGCCCCACTGCTGCAGAAGCGTAATGGCAGCAGAGGTAAGATGGGGTGCAGGCTCAACTCCAGGGCTTAGGAGACAGCCAGGAAGGACTGAGCACCTGGCCTGAACACACAAGTCTTTCCCGATGAGGCCTAGTCCCCAGAAAGCTGTCACAAGGTGGACATGCATTTCAGGGACTGCGATTCTGATCAAGGGACTAAAATAAAGCATTACAGGAGGAAGGGTGGGGCTCCAACTGCCGGCCAAGTAACGGACATTTATTTAGGGGAAGGATGAACAAGGAGCTGGCGCTTGGCAGGCTGCTTATTTTGGCCTGGGCAATGGGGGAGAGGGGGCAGGGGAGTAGGCCTGGAGGTGGCCTGAGCCCCAGGTGGCAGGCCTCCATCCCTGGCTCTGAGGCATGCCCATTTGGACGGTCCCCAGTGACCGTTAGGGCAAGTGTTCCTGCTGCCAGGACAGAGGAGGTCTGGAAGTCACTGGGAGCAGGCAGCTGGGAACTAGGGGTGCCTCATACCCGCTGGGCTCGGGTAGCCTGCTCTCGGGGGTACCTGAGTCCACAGACAGGATGTACAGGCCAATGCTGGCCGGGGGCAGGCTCTTCGAAATCCAACTAGAAAGACCCAGAAAAACCCATACTGGACCAGAGCTAATCAGAGAAGCTGCTGGTGCAGGGGCTAGAGCCACCCCTCGGTGACCGCAACACTGAGAAATGACTCAGAGACCTGCCCTCCATGTCTGTACCCTCAGCTAGGCTAACAGATACCGGAGCAGAGGCCTCTGAGCGAAACAACACGTGCACAGAAGCTGTGTGCACACGGCCCCTTGGGGACGTGCCTGCACAGGGAGCACAGTGTGGGGCAGGGGTAGGCAAAGGCGGGTCTCTGTGGGGTCCCCCAGAGGAACCCAGGGCTTCTGGGGCAGAGGGAGCTTTGGGGGTCTAGCCCCAAGACTCTTCTCCCCAGTCTCTGCCCCAACGGTGCCAAACTCTGAGATCCACACACCAAGGGAATTTCCACCTTCATTTTAGCACCACATGGGGGCCGGCAGGGACAGAGCTGGGATGGGAGGTGAGCCTGTGGGTCAGACTGAGAGGGAAGGGGCTGAACATGGCTCAGCTCTCTTCAGGGGTTCGGATGGCTTTAGGGAGAAGAGTGAGAAAGCTGCCTCCAGCAGGAGGTAGGCTCATTCCCGGGGCCAGGGACGGGGTGGGCACCAGTCCCTGCGGATCCCAGGGGCGGTCGGCTCCCTGAACCTGCCTCATCACCCACCCCCCACAGCCTGCAGGCCCTTACCGTCCCCGCTCTTGGAGGTGTTGATGTCTGAGTCGTCTCGAGTGCCATTCTGGGCCTCCAGGTAAGTGGCAGGGACCCAGCCCTGCTCCTCAGAGGTGCTCACGAACCACCAGCCTGCAGAGAGGACAAGAGAGAACAGGGCCATGAGACCCCGCAGGGATGGCAGAGGCGGCAGGGGCCTCGACGAGGAGGGGAAGGCACAGAGGCAGGCAGCCCAGAAGCCCGGCAAAGGCCTGGCCCACGTCCAGCCTCGGGGAGCCTGTGCTTGCCTGAGGAAGAGGGGACAGACCGACACGCTCCCTGAGACGAGGGCCTGATGGGCTGCGATGCTCACTTCCACAAATGTGTGCTGAAAAAATTAAAAAACCGAAACAATAATATGTCTCATGTGGCAAAGGCACCTTTTAGGAAAGGCCAAACACAGAACCCATTCAGGGTCTGAAAGTTAGGACCACTGGTGAGAGGTCCGGAGTTAGGCGCTTTCTCTACTTGAAAGGCATCTGGGGATAAATGCCCCACGGGTAGCTTCTCATGGTCACTGTTCCCCTTTCCCGATCACGGGTCAGTGGCATTTCCACATCTGTGCTACTCGCAGCTGCCCTTAAGTGTGTTGACATTTCAATCACAGTAAGTGGGCGTTGCACCCTGGAGTGACCCTTGACGGTCATGGCCAAATGATAAAGGCTCATTCATTTTCTTTTTTCACTCATTGGTTCATTCATTCATCACTCAAACAAACGTTGACTGAGCAAAGCACTCTGAGCACCCAGGTCTTAGAAGTCTGCTAAATGCCTTCATCCCTTCCTAGTGGGTACTCTTCACAGGATCCCGTGTTCGCCCCCATCCCATTCTGATCCTTCTCTGTCACCAAAGCAATATGGCGCCAATTCTTTCCTGCCCATGACAGAGCTTGCCAATCTGCACTATTCCTTGTCAAGAGGCCCAGGGCTTCACCTGGGCACCACTGAGGCCCACTGTGGGGGTGCTCTGGGGTCTTCCCAGGCGTTCCCAGCTGCGCTTAGCCCTGGGAGGTGCAGGAGGCTGCCTGGGGGCTGCCGCGATGCCAGTGAAGACGGACAGAGGAAAACACTCCCACCTGAGCCCAGGGTCATCCCCTAGGTCCTCAGCTAGGGCCTCACTGCCCTGAGGGTCAGGCCTGGGAGAGCGAATAGCCTGTGATCTAGTCCTGCATGCCCACTGCGCCCACCCCTTCTGGGGAGTTCAACGGTGTGCAGCTCTGCAAAGCCCTTGAAGCACTAACATCTGTACGGCACCATAATGATGGATACACATCATTCTATGTTTGCCCGCGCCCACAGAACGTACAGCCCGAGTGACCCCTAAGGTAAGCCTAACCAGGGTGATGAGGATGTGTCAGTACATGCTCATCAGCAGCAACCACGCACCACTCTGATGGGCATATGGGTACTGGGGAGTCCCTGCATATACGAGGACTGAAGCTCTGCACCTTATGCTCAAGTTGGTGGTGAACCTGAAACTGCTCTAAAAAAACCAAAGTCTTAAGAAGAAAAAAAAGAAAAAGCAAAATCCCTAGATGAGGGGCCTGGACTCCGAAGGCCCAGCCTATCTGGTGCAGGGGACTTAGCTGGGTCACCGCCCGTGGGAGCCTGGGGTAGATGCCTTCCGCCCCCCTCTGCCAGGTTGAGGTCAATTCCCTTGTCTTTCCCCCACGTGGGATGGGTGGGGCCAACCTCCATTGTACCCAACACCACTTGCACATTGTGGGCCTACCAGTCACGGGGCCAGAGAGGGCTGCCTAGATCAGCATGGCCATACTCCCTGAGGCCCGGGCCACCATGGTGTGGCCGTGGCTCAGACAGTCTCCAAAGAAGCCAGAAGGCATGGACTTCGCAGGGGTCTCTGCCTGGTGTGTTCTCCCCGCTTCTCTCAGCCTCTGGGAGACCACTTTCAGGAACCAAAAGTTTCTGCCAGGAAGCCCCAGCCCCAGCCCCAGCCCCAGGTGTTCTGCAGAGCCCAAGTGGAGGTCACAGAACAGGGATGCCCATCTCATAGGGCTTTCCACCATGTGGCTTGGCCTCCTTGACCACAGAAGTGGGCACATCTGGCCAATCATCTTCTGATTGGTCTGTCATCCCCCTGGACATTGTAATGGTTCATGGGCTTTTTCAGGAACCGATGTAGGTGCTTGGTAATCTGAACCCTAAGTCCCATGTAAACCAGGAATCACAGGGATATGTGGGAAGAGATAAATGGCTCGAGAGTTAAGTCAAAACAGAAGCAGCAAAGAGGTGGAGAAAGTCGGTTCTGATTAATGTCACTTGAGCCCTGGGTTCCAGGTGTCCTACAACTAGAATGCCCCGTTGTACTTCCTGATTCCAATGGGCCAGTGACCCTCCTGTGCTGGATAACTTGGCCAGAGCAGGTTTTCATCACTGGAGCTGAGCTAGTCCCCACTCACGCCACCCCTAACCCAGCGGTAACCAAGCTGCATGACCAGAGGTCCACCATCAGGAGTCGAGTCCCCTGGGCTACCACAGACTTCAGTGGAGGAGGGAGGAGCTCTCCGAGGCACACTGGGTAGGCAGCCCCTGCCCAAATTCCCACTCACCAGGCCCATCTTGGGAGCTGGCCCCTGGCTCCAAGGGCCTCAGAATCCCAGGACTGAGGCCTCTTTCCCGTTGGTGGCATCGCCTTCCCTCCCCTTCCCTTCACTCTTTGGGAACGCTTCCATGTACATTCTGCTCCCTCCCTTCCCCCAGGAGCCAGGAATCCAGGATGAAAGGACGGATCTGGACTTGTGGGCACAGGGAAACTCCCCGGGCAGGGCAGGCCTGGCCCTCCTCCTAAACTCTGCCACAGAGGCTTGGCACAGAGGCTTCCTGAGGGGCCGAGCATGTGGCTGAGGTGCCTCGTGGGTAGGGCCGTGCGATGCTGGGCACCTCACACTGCCTGGGTGCCCCACGGATGTGCCAGGGCTGTTTCTCTGAGTCCTTCCCACCGCAAAATCTTTGCTGCCCCAGAAACTTCTGGGGAGCCTGGGCCACATTATCAGCTGACCATGAGCATCTCCCCACCCCAGGGGGGCAACTTAGAATCCGACTGTACCCCCAAGACTTGGGGCTGAGACCCTCACCATCCCTAAGGCCTGGCAGTCCCTGCCAACCTTGCCTGAGAACATTGGCCTGGGCCTCTGCCACTCCAGCCTTAAAATGTGCAGAGCCAAGCTGTGTGGCTTTAAGTCTCAGGTCACTTGCTGCTGGCTTGGCTGTGGGCACCTTCACTGAGCAAAGATGCACAGGCCTGAACATGGCCCAGGTGGGCATGGGTGAACATGAGCAGAGGTGTCCGCCTCAGCCCCACGCAGACCTCCCGGGAACTTCGGCACGTCTCACACAGTTAGACATCTGTGGGGGGGCCTCCCTGGGGTTGCGCCCACCCAGGGTTGCTGACAGGACTGTCCCAGATGCCAGCAGCTCAGACGTCAGTTGCGGCGACCAGGGCTCCTAACCAAAGTCACTGCCACTCCAGTGAGGAACAATTAGAGCCTGAGCCCCTGGGGGTGGCCCAGCGGGCCAGAGAACCCAGGTGTCGGCCAGCCCTGTGGACCTGCCAGGCGCACCTCCAGCGCCGCGAAGTCCTCTTTCCTGAGGAGTCTGTGAGTGTGTGGGCATGTGAGGGGGGAGGTGTGGACGAGGCTGTGTAGTCCTGAGGACGTGGGAGGTGGCTAATGTCTGTATCCGTGTCCATGAACACCTGGGACAGAGGTGTGTCTGTGCATTTATTATACATGATGATGATTAGGGTCAGACACTGAGAAGGGCACTCAGCGACAGGCACTAATTTTACATATAATACTGTACTTAATCTTTAAGAATCTTGTGAAATAAGTGTTACTGTCACCATCATCCCCACTTTACAGATGAGAAAACTAAGAGACAGATAACAATTAGGAAGAGGCAGTGCTGGACTTCAAACCCAAGGAGTCCGGTTCCAGGGCCCGCAGTCTTAACTACCACAGAGATGGATAAGGTGCCTGTCTGCTGGTGCACGAGGGTAAAGGTGGTGTCTGGAGAATGTGTGCCTGACATATCGGTACTTTATACAGGTACCTGTGAGCACGTGTGTCCACGTCGCTGGGCATGTGCTTGGTGCGTGTCCACCGTGACTAGAGACACAAGGCTGTGTGTACCTGAGTGTGTGTGTGTATGGGTGAGGGTCCCTGGGGGTGGAGGGCAATAGTGAGGACTCTCGGGGGAGAACAATTCAAATTCAGGTCCTGGCTTGCTATTTCCTAGCTGAGTGATTATGGACAAATGATTAAACTTCTCTGAGCCTGAGCCGCCCCTCTCTGGTATGGGAGTAATTAATGAAGCCGGCCTTGTTGAAGTGAATAGAGAAGATACAAGGGGCTTAGCCTGCGGCTGGCACAGCGGAGGAGCTCAAAAGCCTTGCACTACCTTCAGGGTGGTGGTGGCTGCTGTGTTCCCCTAGGCTCCGAGTCAGCACCCACGGGCGGGCAGGTGGTGTCTGTGCCCGAGTGAGGCCTGTATCAGGGCGGTTCGATGAGCTGGCCTGGGTGTGCGTGTGCTTATGCAGTCCCTCTAACCTCTGGGGTGTGTGGCTGCCTTCAGGGTCTCCAGGAGAACGGAAGGCACTGTCTTTTGCAACATGGCTTGCCCTTTCCTCAGCTGACACATGACAGCAAAGCATGCTGGGAAATGGGGCCCAAGGGCAGACGTCACTGGGACTTCCCTCCTTGCCCAGGGTGTCTCAGCGCCATCCTCAGCCTGGCTCCTGTCCTTCTGCTCACACAGGTCCCCCAGGCAGAGGTCCTGCAGCCTCCCCTCTCCTAACCTCCTCCAGGAAGCCCTTCCGGACTGACTTTCTTCAAACCCCAACAGTGTCCAGACAGCCAACCCCACGACTCACAGCTGCTTGTGCACTCTGAGAACTAGTCCCGTGGAGACGCTAAGCGCCATCCATGTCTGCTTTTTCTCTAGGGCAGAGATGAGCTTGCGGAAAGCGGCCTGGCGGGCGAGGAGACAGAGGAGGCCCAGAGCCTGAGTCTGAGCCCCAGCCCTGCCACTTCTGTGCTCTGTGGCCCCTGGAAAGTGACTGAAGCTTTCTGAGCCTTGTGGGGTTTTTGGTTTTTTTTTTGCTTTTTGTTTTTTTTTGTTTCCGTAAGATGGGATGACTACCTTCTTCTACCTGGCAGGCTAGTATGAGAATTGGATGAGATATAGAACAGAGCATGGGGTCTGGCATGCAGCGGATGTCCACTACAGGAAAGCTATGTGCTTCGCGGAATGAAGGACTGAAGTCATAGGACGTGGGAGGCGAGATGGCCAGCTTCTGTGGATGCCCACCAGGGACCAGACTGGGCCACCTCTTTCACTTTTCATGTCCCCAGGAAGATGGGTCCAAACACCAAGCTGGCCTCTGCTAACCTTCCTCTTCTGCCCCGCCAGCCTCTGTTCTTGGGAAAGGAAATTCAGCTAAAGGAGTTAGCTCTGAACTGATGAGGGGCCACCCCCGTGCCCAGAGAGAGGTGGCTGTTTCCCGACTGGCAGCCAGCCCCAGCTGGCCTTTTCCTGAGAAGTTGCCCTGGTTTCTAGGTGGAAGGGGAGCATGCTCTTTTTGGGGGTGGGGGAGTAGGATAGTGGGGAACCCCCAAGGGGCCGAGCTTGCTGGGAGACCCCTCAGCACAGCCTGGCGCCCTTGCCCGGCAGCCACGCTCAAACAGGTCTTCCCACCTGGGCTGCCTGTATGCTGAGATGTCCCCCTCAGTCAGGGCTGGAGAGGGGCGATCGTGTCTTTTCCTTTGACCGGCAAACTGTTGTAAGGGAACCCTGAGAGAGGAGCCCGTGCCGCTGGACATGCAGGAGAAACTTTCATCGTGGGGTCTGGGCCTGGTTTCTGGGGTTAGGTCCTAGAGTGGGGAAGTCATCTGGGAGAATCCCAGACGGCCAACCCACTGAGAGCCGCCTTGTCCTGGCTTCTCCTCCTGTGAGGGCCAAGTCTCTGCAGTGCCAGAAGAAGAGTGTCATTCAGCCAGGCCGGCTGACAGGCCGGGGCCTCGCCCTTTCCAGGAGGCAGAGGCTCAGAAGGAACAGCGACAGCGCCTGTCACAGCGGCTAGCTCTGCTCTCTGGTCCTCAATGAGAACCCACCTCACAATGGCCCAGGGGCCCTGGCAAGAAGAAGGCCACAGTGGGGTGGCCTGCCCAGCACCTCCAGCTCAGGGCAGGGAAGGGGGGCCACGCATCCCAGGTAGGGAGCAGAGGCCCCCTAGCCGCAAGAGAAAACAGCTCAGGCCTGGAAGCCAGGCCCTCGCTTTCCAGGCTGAGCATAATGTTCGGTTGCTTGGCCAGTGTCAAAGCCCTCTCCAGTTGACTCTTATTAGGGCTTTTGAATTAGGGCTTCCCAATAGTGGCATTGGAGGAAGGATGGGAAGGGCAGAAACAGAGAGAGACAGTGATAGAGACAGAGACGGAGAGACAGAGAGATAGTGAGATGGAGAGAAGAGAGAAAAGGAAGGAGAAAGAGGATGAATGACCTGGGTGAGGGGCTGGGTCTCTAGGAGGGGGCTGAGCCCGGCCGAGGGTGGCAGGAAGTGACGGGCACTCCCAGGCCATTGTGGTCCCCAGGGTGACCAGGCCACAATGGTCTCCTTAATGAGAAAGGATAATGAGCTCATTAGGGCCAGAGGAGACCAGCTGCACACAATTACAACGTTAATAAAGTCTTCTGAGGTCCTAGCTCAGCCTAGGACAAAGAAGCTGGTGGGGGAGGAGGACTCTGCCCCTCCTATCCCTCCAAAATCCACCCCCCACCTTGTCCTTTGTGGTGCTGCCCTCCATGAAGCCCTTCCCTCACTTCCTGCACCCTCCTGGCCCTGCTCACCCCAGGATTCAGCCCACAGGCACTTCTTAGCCCCTCCTCCAAGAGAGACATCAGTTCTCATCCTGGCTTCACCTTGCACTAGCTGGGTGACCTGGGACAGTCATGGGCCCTCCTCAAGCCTCACCACACCAGGACAGGATGATCTGCCTACAGGGTTGCCTGGCATCAGGGACTATGATGTTCTCCACAGCCAAGTATTCACCGAGCCCCTGGTAAATGCCAGGCAAGGGGACACTGCAGAGGACACACAGTCAGGCTCTTGTCCCCATCTCCCTGGGGGCACACAAGAAGGGTGCAGTCACAGCCTGAGCACCACAGGAGCCGAGGCCAGCAGGAGCGAGCCGGCCTCCACCTACAGCCCTGGGCGCCAGCCCAGAGGGCATCAGGCAGGGCGAGAGCCGGAGTCTGGAGTTCGGGAGAACTCGGCCGCCTTTAGGTGGCTTCCCAGCCCTGCCTTCTCCTTCCCTCCGGGCCCTCCTCCGTGGGCTCTGTGGCGTGCCGAGCGTCTGAGGAGGGTTTTGGTGTCCGGTAAGGGTGAGGAGGGGGATGGGGCTGGGACAGGTGGAGGCACGGCTCCAGGCCTCGAACACCTGCCTCCCTGCATGACACTGGCCTTGCCTTGGCTCAGGCTTGGGCCCTTGGGGGACAGTATGTCCAGGCACTCCCATGTTCTTTCCTTGGAGCGGTCTGGAGGAGAGGATGGGGCGAGAATTTGTGAGCATCAAATGGCAGAGGTGGGGAGATGCTCAGAGGAAGAAGGGGGCTGAAGGGGGCCTGGCCAGGTACATGTCGCCAGTGCTGCCCACCTGGCCACACCACACACCTGGCACAAGGCTGGGGCCTAAGGGACTGCTTCTGCCCTGGACCCAGCCTGACCACTTTCCCGTGACCTTGGAGCAGATCTGAGGTTTCTACCTGCCCGGGCTCAGAGACACTGGAAATGTGGGCTGCCCATGCCACGCTGTGCCTTTAAGAACAACGAAAGGCGGCCCACCCTCGGCCAGGCCTCCCTTGGTCAGAAGGCTCTGTCACCGAGCTTCTTGCCAAGACACACTCCGGCTCACAGCATGTGGCCTCCATGGTCCAAGGCAAACAGGAGTGGGTGAGAGGCTCCCCCAGTCTCTCCTGATACACCCCCACAGTCCCCTACCTTCCTGCCTGACCTGTTCTTCTGGTCCCACCTCTGGCACCTTCCCTCCTCTCTGTTACTCATAGCCTCCCCTGTCCCCAGAAGGGGCTCTCAGGCCACCAGGGCCCCAGAACCTTCCCTGGGCGCCTGAGGCCTGGATTCCAAGACCATTAGTACAGGCTGCTACGTCACAGTTTGGAAGGCTCCGTGGAGTCCATGGCAAGAAGACAGCAAGAACTGGGCTGCTGCCCCCGCTCCCCCTCCCCTGCTCCAGCCTGCTCACCTCACTGGACAGGCCTGGAAGCCCAGTGCCGGGCCTGAGCAGGCTGAGGCCATGGGTGAGGCGCCCAGGAGGCGGCCTGGCTAATGAGCATTTGCAAGCAGAGAAGGGGCACAGGATAAAACAACAGGTTGAAGCGAATTATGGTTTTAAGCAAGGGCTCCAGGGCCAGGAGGCCTGGGTTTAAGTCCCAGCTCTGCTGCTTACTAGATGCACGCATTTGGGCAGCAGTCTTAAGTTCCTCGCCTGTAAAATGGGCCTACAGTAGTAACTCCCTCTCACAGCGTTAATAAGGGGTAGGTGAGCTAATCTAGGAAAAGCGTCCATAGTAGTGCCTGGTCCCTAGCGAGGCACGCCAAAGGGCTATTATTAAGGTCTGCGTGCACACCACAGTTATTTTAAAGAAGGAGCCAACACCTTGGTACCACTCAATGACTGGTGCCAGGGCTGGATAAGTAGGCTCAGGGAGACAGAACCTCTTGGTGTCACTGTCATCTGGCCTTGACCTTGGAAGGTCTCCACTGAAAACTGTGGGTCTGGTTCTGTGCCCATCACGGGCAGGCGTTGGGGCAGCATGAAGCTGAGAATACGAGACGGTACGAAGACCATCCAGGAGCTTCCGAGTGGGGTGTGCTAGGCAGCCATGTGCCGCAGACACAGTGGTTATTGGTGTGATATCTGCTGAAGGAATTGCAGATCTCGAAGATGAAACTGAGTAGGGAAGTCAAGGAAGAATTCTTAGAGGAGAGGAAACCGGCGTTGAACCTCAGATCAAATCCGGGGAAGAGGGGAAGGGCGGGAAGCGGAGGTGAGGGGCAATCTGAAGGGAAGAACAGGACAGGCAGAGGGGTGGGAGTGCCTGTGGCTCAACCCAGTAAGGCTCACGATGCTTCATGGTGGGATATTTCCAGATAAAAGTGAGGGGGGCACTCCCCTTCAATGTCACTATCCTCCACCTACCCCATTACAGAGCAGAGCACAAGGGTGTGAGCCCGTGGCCACAGATTCCTTAACGGAAGGTGGCTCAGGAGGGAGAGAAGATGCAAAACAGTGCTTTCGAACACAGCTGTAAAAGATGCAAATGGTGGGTGAGATGTGGCTACACAGGGCGAGATACTGGAAGGTGGGCGGGGATGATGGGGGCAGGTGATCAGTGCTTGTGAAGAAGAACACAGACAAGGGGGCATGAACCTCTAAGAAGCATATCAGAAGGCTAAAGTCTCATAAACGGACCCCTGAAGAAATGCCCAGGATAACAAAAAGGGCATTTCCCCTGATGGTCTGGGCAAAAGGAAGAGTAAGAAGGAGGTAAGTCAACAGACACTGAGAGGGCTGTGCTCCAGGGGGGAGGGGTCCGCTGGATTCCTGTCCGGGGCTGGAGGCTCTCCCTCAGACCTGGGGTGGTCAGACTGGAAAGCACTGGCCGGGGAGGCAGCGGCGAACAGACCCAGGGCAGAGACGGAGGGAGCATCCTTAGGCCCCCTCCGCGAGCTCTCATCAGCAGGCCGTGTGAAAAGGTCTGCAGGGCACTTGACAAGGGCCTGCCAGGCCTGGGAGACACAGGTAGGGAGCAAGGCCAGAGGACACCGAACGGGCAAAGGTTCCAGCTTTCAGAGAAGGTGAATACCAGATTAGAGACCAGCCACCTCAGCGCTGGTCCTGATCGAGTGACACGCGGGCTCCCTAGGGAGGGCTGGAGAGCCTGGAAAGCCGCGAGTTAGCGAGACTGTGCT
Source organism: Mormoops blainvillei (assembly GCA_004026545.1). NCBI lineage: Eukaryota > Metazoa > Chordata > Mammalia > Chiroptera > Mormoopidae > Mormoops > Mormoops blainvillei. The sequence continues at coordinate 11,846 of PVJD01011813.1, read as the reverse complement.
GGACATGGGACTCCAAAGGAAGGAAGGGGCCAGGCCACACTGGATGTTGATAAGGAGTGAACTGCTGGCAGGTCTGGGATGTGTGTCATAGCTGAGCCATCCAGGCTTTGGGCTCTCAGGGTCCCCCTGGGGCCGCAGGGCTGCGCAGGCAGATTCGCAGCCGATGGCTGACCACATCCAAAGAGGGTGTGACAACTCACTGGTTACAACCTAGAGCAGGGGTTCTACTGGGAACCTGGCCTGGTGGATGTTTTAATCAGTCCCAGGATGAGGATAGCGGTGCCATGGGGTGACGCCATCTCATTTAGCAAATGCTGTGCCAAGATCAGGAGCCAAAATAGAAGGTCTGAACAGATGGTAATGACAGGTCAAATCTAACCATGAAAAGTAGTAAATGGAGAAACGAAAGGACATGGCTTAGTACAGTGATCTTATAATTTACTGTCCAAACTTTCTGGAATAAACGGGGGTTGCTAAACTACCAGGTGCCACCTGGGCATGTCCTGGGCAATCGGTTGGTATGGACCACCCTACTTGGCAGCAAGGATGAGAAGGTTCCTGGAGTCTGGGTGACTCTAAGTCCAGTAAGTTGTCCCCAAGTCTATGAAATCGTAGGCTTCTTCAGGAAACGCCTTGGGTGACTTACCCAAGGTACCTTGGCTAAGAAGGGGCAGCGTCAGGATTAGAGCCCAGGTCTGACTCCCAGTACAACACCCACATAGCTTCCCTTCAAAATGACTCCAGCTGTTTGTACCTCTGCAGAAAGAGACCAGCACCGCCTGCTCGTGCCGTTAGGTTTCCCGAATTCCCACCTGACAGATGCTTTTTCCCCCTCCCATCAGTGTCTACAAAGCAGACCCGAGTCCCCCCACTTGCCCACCCCTCCGAGAGCAGGGGGCTGACAGGTGGTTTCGGGCACCCTCGCCAGGCTGCCTCTCCCTCACCCTCTCTGAGCCCACGAGGCAGGGTGAGGCAGTGGCATCCAGGCTGACAGTTTTCTGGCACAATATGTTCCCCAAGAGCTTTGCCAGGAGAGAGTGACTTTGGATCAGCATTTCTCAAACCTCAGCTATTTCCACACCACGCACGACTTTTGCCATATCCTTGAACTACGTACACTGTGGTTCACATAGTAAATACATATTTAAAGCAATCTACTATTTTTCTTAACTTCAGGAAAATAATTTGTTTAGGAAACTCCAGACTGCCACCATGAATAAACAGCCAGGACCACCAGCCCCAACCATAAAATTATAGAGAACAAAGCGATGTAGTCAATTTGAGCTGCGCAACAGAAAAGGTTGTGCCTGTAGGCAACTCCCTCTTTGCTGCAAAGGGAGGTTTATTAGAGAGGAGTCAGCGGTGGTTGACCATCAAACTGAGATAAATCAGAAGGCTTGGAAGAGAACTATAACAGGACAAACTTTTTTCACTGTGTGTTGCAAAAGTTCTTAACACTGCTTCTCTGTGCCATCTAAAGTCACCCCGTGTTCCATCGTCTTGCGTGGACTACATTTTTAGGAAACCAACCTTGGACTAGAATGATACTTGGCCATTCAAAGTGGTTAAAGAAAGGGGCTGAAGTGTCCTGTTAATGAGATGACAGCGCGCACGAGCCAGGTTGTGATGAGAAATCAGAGGAAAGCGCCCAGTGACGTGTCTGGTGCCTTAAATTTCCAGCCTGGAGAAAAGCGCTGAGGGGCCCTCTAGAGCTGTGGCCGGTCATTTGAAATACACAGCGTTAGCCTTTCTCTTTCAACTAGCTTGCTCTAGTGCCTAACTAGTGCCGAAGAAGTACACATGTATGAGTTTGGTGTATTTTTTTCCTGTTTGTTTCTTTGCTAAAAGCAGAGACTGTTTGGCCCCAGAATCAAGTCGGTTGCAACAGAATGCCTTAGGCTGACAACCATCCCCGCCCTTCCAGCTGAGTTCAGCCCTCTTCAATTGGGGCAAAAATAAAACGGGGGCAATTTCAACTTTAAAGACCATCTCCACAAACAAAACAAACCCACCCCACAATTTGTCTAGGGCATTCCTCCCTCCAAACCCTCCTTATTTGATTCCTGGGGAATTTTAAATAGAGGCCTTGCAAAATCCTGTACCGCCTGACGTCAACGGCTCTCTGACAACGTGGATTCTTCCGGGCAGTGTGGGGAGCAGCCACCACGGCTGCCGATGCTTTTCCAGGCTCCTTTCCCACTTGGAATTTGGGAGTCACTGGCGTCACCCTAGGAGACTGTGGGAGCAGGAGGGTCACCTGGAATGTCCCATAACTGTGTTTCCCAAACCTAAGGCATTGTACAGTACCAGACAGCCAACTGAGCTACCCAGTAGCACCTGTGCTAGCGTTTTTATAAAAACAAACAAACAACTTAAATATCTTAGTATTTCAAAAAGACACTTTCCTATGCTACACTAACTGGAAAATCAGAATCTTTTGGCATAAATAGAAGATAACGGGAAAAATACACACACTGAAACAACAATGCTATGCACTTCTAACATGATAGTAAGGTAAATTTTAGCAAGACACAAAGCTGAGGCCAGGTTTTCTCTAGGTCAAACAAACAAAAAACATCAGCAAATGTTAACAACACGAGAGCCCCAAGTGGAGACTTTCTTCATGACCCAGCCTGGAGTGAAAGAGAATTAAAAGGAAATAACCTTTCATGATGATAGTCAAGGCCATTTAATGCTGAGCCCACCACACGTTTGTATGACCCACTCGATGGGAAACACTGATCTTGCAGAAAGAGCCTTGTGCTAACAATATGCACAAAGCCGCAGAGTGCAGATCCAAGCTTGTCCCTGGCAAGCTCTGAGGTTTGGGGCACACCACGTACCCTTTTGAAACTCAGTTTCTTCCGAAAAATGGAAACAAGGCCACCTGCCCTACTTGCCCCTGTAAAATTATTCTAAGAGAGTAGATGGGAAAAATGCTTTGAAAAGTCTCTGAGTTACAGGTAGACGGAGCTGGATGGGTTCTTGTTCTGAGCGATTTCAGAAACCTGATGGACTCCTAACTTCCCCCTGCATGCAACTTACTGCCCAGACTGAATGGTGGCCCATCCCCGTGTTTTAGAGAAAAGAAAATGAATGTGCCACTCAACAACTTTCAGTGAACTTTCCCAATAGCCACATGGGTTACAAAATATTATTCCCGTTTGACAGATATGGAAACTGAGGAACAACATGGCCACATAGTGGCTACTTGGGCAGAGTGGGATTTGAACACAGCTTTTCATGGGGTCTGGGGTGGGAAATGCCCTCCGTCTTGCTTTCTGTCCACATGAGCAGGGCTCAGAAGCCCCCGAAAGTCATGCGCTCTCAGGTGCATCAGTGTGCCCAAGCCACATCTTTCAAAGCCACCACCTTTGCGAAGTTCCTGTGACTCTCCGCAGCTGGGGTTCTGCTCTCCTGCCCTTGTGCTTCCCAGGACCGTGACCTCAGGTTTGGGTTAGCCGCTGCCCCCAGCTTGACCGGGAGCTCTCCAAGGACAAAGGGCAAGTTTTGCTCATCTTGGCATCCTGTCCAGCCCCCTGCCTGGCTCAGTGTTTCGGACACATAATAGGCTCAGTAAGCAGTTGTTGAAAATGAAACATAGTGGCAGAAGAGCACAAGGCTTCCTCCTCATCCCCTGGCTTCTCCAACCACTCCATAGTCCCTCCTGCCTCAGTACCTCAAGGCCAGTTCCCGGGGTCAGTGTGGGGTCCGTGCTGGGCATCCCCTCCGACACCCAGCACTCTGGCCCTGGGGCCCCTGCCTTGCCAGAATCCAGGGCAGCTATCCAGCCCTTGGGCAGCACTGCCTCCACCAGCCCCCCAGATGCAGGAGGCACCGCTGACTCACTGTTCGCCTAGGGGGGCTTGTGCACAAGGACCTGAGGTGTGGGCAGTTTTGTTGCTAATTGCATAACTTGCGGGAGATCACCCAGGAAGCTGATACTCCCATCCGCCAGCTCTCTCAGTCTGCTCGTACACCTGACTGGGCCATTTTCATGTGGGCCTCTCCCCTTACAGGAATGGAAAGGCCAAGCTCAGGGAGGTCCCCCAGGCCAAGCCCAGGGACAAGCCCGCACCCTGGGTGGGGCTCTTGGAGGAATGTGGAAGGATGGGCGGCCCCACCCCAAGCTCATTCAAAGCAGCCTTACCAGCCACAGGCCTCCACAGGGGTTCCCGGTGCCCTGGCTCCTTGGACAGGAAACCTAAAGCCCTCCTTTTGCGGGGGTGCAACTTGGAGCTCTGGAGCCACAGGCAGCCCCAGAGACCTGCTGCCCCCAAGCCCCAGAGGGCGAGTGGGGAGAGAGCTACGCCAAAAACAGCTCCCCCTCCATGGCGCCCCACTCGTGGCCTAGGGACCTGCGGAGGATGACCCAGGAGCAGCAGAGCCTGCGAGGAGGAACTCTCTGGGCCTCAGCTTTTTCACCTGTAAAACAGACGCCACACTGCTTGTGTTTTACAGGGCAGTGCTGGTGATAACAGGAAACGTGGAGGGTGGCTTGCTGTCTGATACATCCGTTCCCTGCCTTTCCCATTGTTTTTAGTATTAGAAGTCTCTGGAAAACAGCAAATGGGTCTAACTTGAGCCCTGGTTACCTTGGCCCTGAAATAACCATCCCGTAGCTGGGTTGCGGTGGTTTGGACACAGATGCTCTCTCTGCGCTTTTCCTGCCTCGTTTCCCTTTCTGTGTCTCCTGACTCTAGATGCCATCTTGTCTCCCTAGTTCCTAACTGCTGATCTAGTGCAGATCCCATCCCAATCCAAGGAGAAAAGGCAACACTCAGGCCAGAACCAGAGGCCTCATTCGAGGCTTGCTACAGTTACAGTAATTGGTCAGGCAGTGTGACTGACACCCATGAGCACCAATCAGTGATGGAGCTCTTTCTGTCTTTATCCTATCAATCTCTGGTGCCTGGCATTCCCAAAACCCAAAGTAAAGGGGTTGGCAGAGAATCACTACCCTGGCTCAAAACACCTCACGGGCCGCCATCAGGTCAGAAGCAGGTAACTGCCTATTTCCCCATCAGACTGTCAGCTCTGTAACACGGAGAGCAGGTCTTCCTTTTTTGGCTCCGTGCTTTGGTGCCTGGCACACAGCAGGAGGTGAGGGGTGGGGACTGAGTGAAAGCCTGACCTCCAGCTCCGGAGTACACACTCGCTTGTTCCTGGGTTTGGTTATCTCCACTCTGAATGAGGCCCAGCCTTTGACTGACACCCCGCTATGATCAGCAGGAAGATCCTGGCACCTGATGGCAGAGAGATGGGGTGGGAAGCTGGGGAGTCACTGATCTTGCCTGCCCTTCACATACCCACCTCCCAGTCTCCATGGGATCATCCCACCATGGGTGAGCCCTTGAGAGGAGACCCTCCATTCTAGAAGCGGTTCTAAGGTGGGGAGACCTGAAGAGAGTAAGACAACAGATGTCTGGGAGTCGAGGTGGGCCATGACTGGGCCCAAGGCACCCCCAGCTGAGTTCCAGGGAGGCCATACCTTTGCTCCCCAAGAAGTGAGCAATATCGCCATTGGCTCCAGGTCCCCAGCTCTGGCCTGTCCATTAGATTGTGTCTCCATCTCCACTCTGTCCTGGTCTCTGGATCAGAGTTGCATCTAGGCTCTGGCTCCATCCAGGGTCCCCAACCCTGAAACCACTTCTAGGATGAAGTTTCTCCTCCACGGGCCCTGCGGCGGTGAGTTGGCCCCATGGGGGCTGAAAGATGGGGGTACGGAAGGCAGGCCAGGCCCTTGGGGTCCAGACTCCTCCTCCCTGCTGCCCCATCAGTGCTGACAAGTCGCTCCGGCCCCATCAAAAGTGGGAGCCCTTTAAGTCCAAAGACGTGGGTGAGTTTGTATCGGGCTGTGTAGTGAGGCTGAGACACAGGGCTGGGCTCAGAAGCAGAAGATAGGGTCAAACACTCTTAAAGGAGGCACTGAGGTGGGAGCTTGGGCTGCTCAGTGTCGCCATGCAAAGCCCTGACAACGAGGCCAACGTCCTTCCTCTCCTCCAAGGAACAGTGAAAAATCCCTGCGTTGTTGGCAAGGAGAGCTAGGCGTTCGCCAACCCTGGTCCTGCTCCCATTACCAATGCCAGGGGCTCGTACACCCCTTGCGGTGCCAATGCTCTGGGGAGCAGTGTTATTTACACCCAAACGTGAAGGAGTTCATCTGATGCGCGCTGAGGGGGTGCAGGGTGAGGTGGGGAAGGTGATGAGAAGCCAGGCTCCCAGGGCTGTGCTGGGGTTATGAGGGGTGAGAGACCCATTATTTTTTCATTTCAAGGGCAGTCAGTCTGCTCCAGTGTGCTGAGCCAGTTTCATTATATCCCCACTTGACCTCTCCCCTCCCTCCCGCCCCAACAGTACTAAAGTACATGGCAAACACACACCAAAAAATGCCAGCTTAAATATGTAGAAAGGTCAGGACACTTGGTTGGTAGGCAAGATGGAGGTGAGGAGGCCCCAGGTAGACAAGACAGACTCTGGGAAAATGGGCTTCTCCCGTTTACCCCAAGGAGGGATGGGGACAGCAAACAGGCCTGGCAACCGCCGCCCTCCCCCGCAGCAATCCCAGTGGAGGCTGATGGAACTCTCCCATTCTGGGCCTTTGAGACCCCTCACTGGCTTGAGTTTTGGCCTCTCTTTAAGCCCCAGATCTATTGCTTTCACAGATCTTACCGAACTTGAGAAGGACAGAGGAGGAGGGGCAAGGGAAACTGCATTCTTCCTCAGCAAAGCCAAGAGTCTAAAGTAATACTTCTGGTTGAAACTGATCTCGGCCTGTTTGTGATTACGGCCCCTTGCTTGCTTTCTGGCAGGATGTCCCTGGAACCCCGCAGCACCACTAACGGGGAGAGACACCCTTGCTCACTCGGATAATCTTGTCCTCGTCTGACATGACCAAAAATGTCCGTCAGACTCTCTGCTTTCAGCAGTTTTCCAGGGCAACTCTTCAAAACATTACTTTATTTTACAAAGGGGGGAACAAGCCACCCCCAACCCCTACCATGAAATTCCACAACACTAATCATATTCTTTCTGTTACCAGCACCATTCTGGACAACACAGCAGCACAAGTAGTCCCATTGGCTGATGCAAATTGAAGGAGAGAGGAAGCCTGGGGATTGGACTATCTTCCTCTTTTGCCTACACCCCTCCCTTTTATTAGGGGAGAAAACACACAGACACACACACACACACACACACACACACACCCACCCACCCACCCACCCACCCCCTTTGCTGCCATAGCCCAGAAGTGGCTTAGCAAAGCTCAAGACTATTTCTCAGCTGCTCTTTTCTCCGGAAATTTAATCTGCAAAGCATTTGGCCTCACAAAACCCATTCCAATAGGTGTCCAGGAGCCCACGAGCCCTGTGATCATCATTACAAACTCAGGGACGTTTGCAGCCAGTGACCCATTTGGCTGCTTGGGAGAGCCGGCAGGAGGCTTGCCAACATGGTCAAATTCCCCTCGCCTGCTCCCTCTAAGCCGAAACTGGCTTTTTCTCAGAGCCCCAGAGGTGAGAGGGGATCTTAGGAGCTCCAGAAACACAAAGATGAAAGGCCTGCTTCTTACCTGGCCAAAAGCACGAGGCCTGGGGGAGCTTGGTACCTGGAAAGCAGCCGCAGTCCCTGTCTTCACTGCTAATCACACCTCCGTTTTACAGGTGAGGAAAGCTGATGCTCAGAGAGGTAAACTGGCTTTCCTAAGGTCACCTGGTTAGTGGGTGGCTGAGCCTAGAACCTAGATTGATCTAGATCCTCTTAAAATCCTGGCACTCCTTCCACAAGGGTACACTGTCACTCGGCCTACTGAGATGACACCCTGCGCCCTGCACCAAGTGGTAATCCCTCAACCCAATGCCTTGAGCAAGAACTGGGTGGCTGGAACTGGCAGAAAGCCTCCCAGGGCACGGAGAGGTCACTTGGCCAGGCCTGGGCCCGGGAGAAGCCTGTAGCCAACACTGCAGGCTCTGGTGCAAGACCGAAGATCCCAGGTCTTGCAGTGGGTGCGTCCTGATGGCAGCAGCTCAAAATCCTGCCACAGTCAAAAGATGGGTGAGGGGCCAAGATGAGTGGAAAAAAGGCTGCAGCCTTGCAGAGGGGGCGTCCATTAGCCCCCTCTCCTCCCACCGCCCAAGATGCCGAAGGGAAGGAAGGCTAAGAGGAAGAAGCAGGAGGCCAAGACGGTGGTGAACCCTCTGTTTGAGAAGAGGCCCAAGAATTTTGGCATTGGCCAGGACATCCAGTCCATAAGGGACCTCACCCGCTTTGTCAAGTGGCCCTGCTACGTCTGGCTGCGGTGGCAAAGGGTATTCTCTGTAAATGTCTGCAAGTGCCTTCTGCCACTGACCAGTTCACACAGACCTTGGACCGCCAAACAGCTGCTCAGCTGCGCAAGCTGGCCTACCAGGGCAGTCCAGAGACAAGGCAAGAGAAGAAGCAAAGTTTGCTGGGCCAAGAAAAAGGCCGCCGGCAAAGAGGATGTCCCCACCAAGAGGCCACCTGTCCTTTGAGCAGGGGCTAACATGTCACCACCCAGTGGAGAACAGGAAGGCCCACCCGGTGGTGGCTGCACACACAGTGGGTCCCACCGAGCTGGTTGTCCTCCTGCCGGCCCCATGCGGAAGATGGGGGCTCCCGACTGCATCATCCGGGGGAAGGCCAGGCTGGGGCCTCTAGTCCACAGGGAGCCCTGCACCCCTGTCACTTCACACAGGTTAACTCGCGAGATAGAGGAGCTCTGGCTAAGCTGGGGGAAGCCATCCGGACCACTTACAAACGACAGACACGACGAGATCTGCCGCCACTGGGGAGGCAATGTCCTGGGTCCCAAGTCAATGGCTCGCACTGCCAAGCTGGAAATGGCCAAGGCTAGGGAACGGGCCACCAAGCAGGGCTGACTGTACACTGTGGAGGTTTCTGTATATAAAAATAATAAAAAGTCTCCTTCAAAAAAAAAAAAAAAAAAAGAAGTACAGACAATAAATGAGAAAGACAGAGTGTCCAGAAACACTGGGACTGGAGGTCTGGTCAACCTCGACAACCACCTCACCACCTTCCTGGGGGAAGGGGTGAACAAAAGGGGCCGGGAGGTGGAGCCTCTGGTCTGGGGGACAGCCCCGCCCTGGCACTGAGAAGTGGTGTCACCCAACAGGGTAGTCTGCTTTCTCAGGTTGGAGCCTCTGAAGATGAACTTACGGGGGGAAGTCGCCATGTATGAAAAAAGGAGTCTGTTTGAACAAGAGGCAGGAAGCGCCTCGAAGTCTGGGGCCTGCCTCTGCCCTGCCTGTCTCTGGGCTCCAGCTTTGGCGCCAGGCTGAGGGGCCCATGGCTGGGGAGCCGAGGAGCCTGCTCACCTCCCTGCCTCACCTGGGCGGGGGCGGGGCCTCAGTCAGTTGGGGTGAGCTGGGCCACACCCAGCCCTAAGCAGGCGGCAAGGCTGCAGTGATGCTGGGAGATGCCGGCGGCCCTCAGACAGCCACCTCTGTACCAGTGGCCTGCAGCTGGGTGAAAGTGGGCAAGTGGCTTCACTTTTCCATGCCCTGTTCTTCCTCTGACAAAGAAGCGGTTCAGGTGGCTGGTGAGCAATGTCTCCCTCAGCTTGGTAAGGAAGGGCAGGGGACTCTCCTTTACCTGACATTTGAGGTCCTTCGAGGCCCTTGGACCTGCTCCTCCGGCCTGTTTATTGCTGAGTAAACGTCTCTGCTCAGGCAGCTCCAGGCACTGCTGCCAGATCACGCCTGTCCACGCCACCCTCCACACCTCCGCGCGTGTCATTCAGTTTGCTCATCTTAGGACAGCTTCCTCCTTTGTCTCCTTCCTTGTTCAAGGCCCAGCTTTTCCAGAAGACTTCCCTGAAGTCTTCTGACCCCCCACCCCACCCCCAGCAAGACCGTGCTTTCCTCCTCGCATGTGGTAGGTGTACTGTGAAAATGACTGACTCACTGTATCTGGGCCTTTATCCTGCAGGTAAGGGCGCGCTGGAACGCCATCCCCCCAGTGATGTGAAGACAGCAACAGCTGTTTTTTGTCAACGGCTGCACCCCAGTGCTGGGCACCCCACAGGGTACACAATAGGTGCCCAGTGTTTGTCGACCATTTGAGCAAACCGCATCCGACGGAAGCAGGCCCTGCGTGTCGGACCTCACTCAGACAGGCTGCGGCTGCTGGAAGATGTGGCGGAGAGGGAGGGAGGCAGGACAGCAGCCCCTCCTGGGCCCTGTGGGGTTGGGAGCGGGACAGGACAGGTCAGATTTGGGCAAACCGGAAGGCGGAGTGAGCTGGGGACCTGACCACTGCCACCCAGACACAGCCCGGGCTCTGCCGGCACACCCTCAGCCCCGCCTGCCAGGGCCCTGGTGAGCAGATCTCTGGGGAGACTGCAAGTGCCCCTGACCATCCACCTGTCAGGACCGGCCCTGGCTGGTGGACCTGGTGGCGTGGGATGCCAGAACACTCACACAACATCTCTGCAGGAAACTGAGTCACACGCTCCCCTCGGTCCTTCTCCTATCTCAGCCAGTGTCTCAGCAGGACTGGCCTCTACTCTCCTAGGGAACCAACACGGTAGAACACTCCTGGATTTGGCTTCCAAAGAAATCAAATCCACAAGGGAGAGATTTCCACACATCAGTATTTCCAAACACTGGATAAAGAGCCTGTGTTGGAAGCCCATGCCCCACCTCCCAGCTGTGCCACCTTGAGGTAAGTCACTTAACCACCCCGGGCTTCCCTTTCTGCCTCGGAAAGGTGGAATGCTACCATCTTCCCTTCCTCTTAACCAATGTGTTTTATAAACCACGGTTTCATATCTTGTAAAACAAAATATTCTGATTTGGAGAGAGGTCCAGTTGAAAAAAGGCTCAAATCCCTTACTATTTGGCATGAGCAGGCACTCCCCAGGTGGCCTCGACCTCCCCAATGACCCGCCAGCAGGAGTCTAAGGAAACAGACATGCAGACTTCAGGCCACTGTGCTTAGGACGTTCCTTAAAACACAAGGTTCTGGGACACGGTGATCCAAGGGCGGACTGTGGCGATGCCGATGGGCCAGATAGAACGGGAGAGAAGGATTTGCTATCATAGCACACCAGTCGCTAATCCACTTGTGGTTCGCTGTCTTTATGGCCAGCCCTTGGCAGGCTCTTTCCCTGAGTTTGGCTCTCTCTCACCTCCCGTGGTGCCTGGGCCACTTCCCCATAATCCAGTCCAATAAAAGCTTAAGGGAGGCAGATGCCTTTTTGCATGTTCCTGAGAGGTGCCTAAGAAGGGAGATGTAGAAGCTGGGGCTGAGGCAATTCAATGATACAAACCCCACCCCCCAATAATTTCATATAGCAGAATCCAAACACGCACAAGCGAGACGCTTCCCTCCACTTACTGGGATTTGACAGCTCAGCTCCCAGGATGGGGAACCCCTAGGGACACTGGCTCCCACAAGGCTTCTTGGGGCAATTGGGTTAACTGGGTCAGCCTGACCATTCCCCTGCAGCGAGGCCAGGGAATGCACGTCAGCGCTGGGGATGCAGATGAGGTTATGGGCTCTGAGAAGGTGCTGACAGAGGTGAGGGCGATCACCCTGGGTAACCCCACTCCCACCAGGGTCATCACTGAAAACTCCTCGGCTGAGGGGTGTAATACCACACGGCTGCGGGTTAATCTGGGGACAGAACAAGGGGCAATTTCTCAGCCTGAATTCCCGGATCCTGACAAATTGTACTCCCCAGAAAGGGCCGACTCCAGGCTGGAAATCTGTTATGTAAGAGTGGAGGAAGCCCTGTGGTGAGACCTGTCACTTCTACTGGGGACAAAGGCACTGTATATATGTTGGGGGCAGGCAGGTCTCCA
>PVJD01011812.1:0-43832 GCA_004026545.1 Mormoops blainvillei | reverse complement strand
CACTTCAAAACGGTTAATTCCGTGCTATGTGAATCTCTCTCTAATAGTGTTTGAAAGCAAATACTAGAAGTCAGGAGCAAAAAATGCTTGCAGGCTCAGAGGTTATTTGCAGGATTACTTTACAAACAGCACAGCCTTTCCGAGACTGGGAGACAGAAATGAACAGATTAACAGATGTAAACACCGGTGTTGCTCTTGCCAGCATCTATTTCTCTTTCCTCAATTAATAGCACCCCACTTTTCCTTTGGAGCCGCCCTCTGTCACTTAGTGGCCAACCAAAGCATTGCATCCATCTGGCCTAGCCATCGGTTCAGGCATGCACAGGTGAACCCAGCCAGGCCAATGAGACTCAGGTCTGGGGCCTGGGCTGGAACCATTGGGAAGACAGGATCTCTCTTCCAGCCAGTGCTGCGGAGCAGAGAGGATGTCTGCCTGGGGCTGCTGGTGCCCATCTTGCCATCAGGACAGAAAAGGCTGCCTGAGAATGGAGTCAACACTGAGGAAAGTAGCTCTGAAAGAGAGTCATTGGGATGTTATGGTGCGATGACACTGACACTGTTTGACCTCTGGATGCGTGGTGCAAGATTTGCTGTGTGATCCGATGTTTTGCTGAGGAGCTCTGCGCGAGACGTGATGCGTGAGCGGGTGCATTGTGGTACATCACCAGTTGTCCAGAGCTGCTGTCTTCGGAATCATCCAGATAATTTCCACCGAGGAATGTTCAAGCTTAACACAAAATCTGATGCAGATTCATTGTTGTACTGACACTGTTTGACCTCTGGATGCGTGGTGCAAGCGTGGTGCAAGATTTGCCCTTGGACTTGTCAGATAGCTTAGCCAGCCAGTTCCATTTTGGACCTGCGCCTGTTTAAGTTGTTCTTCACTTGTGACAGAAAGAGTCCATGGTTAGTGCCGATGACCTGCTTATTTCAAAGGAGCTGGAAATAGAAACCAGGCCTGTCACGCCCTGTGAAAACTTGGTGGGGCCGCACTCACTCAGACTTTAGTGCTATCAAACTAGTGATTATTAGAACCAGAATCTTTCCCATCTTTATGAAAGAACAATTTGCCTCATGTCTTAAACAAGACAAGAATACCTGCCTTGCCCACAGCCCGTAGGAAACCCTTGTGCGTCCACCCCCAACCCACCTGACAACCAATCCACAGGTTTTTCATGCCACCTATGAACAGGCCTAGCTCAACAGGGTGACCTGTGCCAGATTTGACATCTTGAATGTACACCAGTGTGTAAGGAGAAACAGATGGGTCTAAATGGCAGGAGCTAAGGCAGAAAGAAGAAGATGCACAGAGGGGTCATTAAGAGTCTTATAGGCCCTGGCCAGGTAGCTTGGTTGGTTAGAGTGTTGTTCCAATATGGCAAAGTTGTGGGTTAAATCTCCGGTCAGGGCACATACAAGAATCAACCAATGAATGTATAAATAAGTGGAACAACAAACCTGTGTTTCTCTCTCTCTCTCTCTCTCTCCTCACCCCCCAAAATCAATTTAAGAAATTGTGCTGGCTGGACATCAGAGGCAGCAGGAAGTATGCGTAAAAGGATATATAGTATGGAGAAGAAATGGGCCATTGGCAGTGGGAAAACCGAGCAGCTTTACAGAGAAAAATGAGCACCTGGAGAGACAGGGTGTCCAACCTCCTGAACTGACCCACTGCACGGCAGGGCTCCAGGTGAGTGCCAGACCACCAGCATCTTTTCTGCAAACACCTTGTTCTTAAGGTGACCTCTGTCCCATGAAATGCATAGAATCTGGTCAAATTTTTTCAAGTGTTAATCAGGACTCTTTCAGTTGCAAGTGATTAAAACCCAATGCAAACTGGAATCTTTAAAGAAGAAAACTATAGTTCGGGTCCTGGCATGTCAATGCATGGCTGACTTTAGAAGTGTCTAGATCCAGGTGCTTCAATGGGGCCACAACTATTTGTCTCCATCCTGTTTCTCAGCGTTGTTTGCCTCTAGGCTGGTTTCAGTCTCAGGTAGGCTTGCCCTTTATGTTGCCAGATAGCCACGTGTTCAGCAGCTTGTAAGAAGGCCCCACTATATCGCCACCTCCTGGTATTCACAGTCTTGTGTAGGCCCTTCCCTTGAGTAAATACTTCTGCCATGAAAAAAATAAGGCAATGTGAATGCGATGTCACTTCTGTAAACAGGTCACATCAGACTGTGAAGTGTGTTTTGCTAGCACTCGTTCTCTACTACCTTCTCAGCTCACCAGTTTTCATGAAGTAAATGCCCCAGTGGAGAGGCCCAGGTGGCAAGGAACTGATCTGGCCAACAGCCGGTGAGGATCTCAGGCCCTTGGTCCAATACCCCTCAAGGAAATAATACCTGCCGAGGACCACCAAGTGAGGTCAGCAGTGAATGTTCTCCAGGGGAGCTTTTGGGTGAGTGAGGCATCCGGCTCCTGGTTGAAAACCTGTGTGTGACTTCCCAGGCCTGCCCACAGGCCATTACAAAGACTTTGCCTGGGAGGCCTCCCTGGGGAAGCTGCCCTCCCCGCATCAGCGCATCTCAGTCTCTGAAGGAAGCTGCAGTTAGGGACACGCCCCTCCGACCGGTCATGCTCTTTTTGTGTATTTGGGTTCCTGGCCCTGGCTCCTTTGTTCCTGGGTCTCTTTAACGGAGGCCTTGGTCAGAGGTCTCTTCGGGCGCCTCTGCTATCTCAGCCTCCTGAAGTGGGGAGGAGAAGGAAACCTTGAAGACGCTTTCTCCCACTCTGACTCAGGACCCAAGACTTCACTCTGAGCACTTCTCTCCCATGCTTTGCATCCCTCCCCACCCCAAGCCCCAGTGTCTATAAAATTGCTGGAGCCTTGTGTTCAGGGCTCCTTCAACAGTGAGCGACCCGTGTTTCTGCCCTGAACCACACCCCCACCCCCCACCCTCAGCTCCTCACTGGTGCACTGCTCCATAGGGAAAAATGCAACTGTGAAAATGGATGCTTTCTCTGGGTGTAGCCTCTTATACCACTGCAGTAAGTCAGCAGCTTTCAACCTTTTTCATCTCATGGCATTCATAAACGAATTACAAAAATTCTGTGGCATACCAAAAATATATATTTTTTGCTGATCTGACAAAAAAATTGGAATAATTTTGATTGATTGTGATAAAAATTGTGCACGCTGCCCAAGGACATAGTGTACAACAGTGCAGTGTGTCAGGTGCCCATACTTGTATATAAGGATTTCTGGTACCAAGAATTAACCAATCAGACATAATCTTATTATGTGACTTGACCAATAAGATGCAGCTCTATTACATGACCTATTTACAGGGTCCAGCAGAAGTAACGCATGTTTGAGTGTGGTTGGTAGGGTAATAATATGGATGTAATAATTTATAGTTTTAATTTGAACATTTCACCTAAAATGTCATATGGTGTGCTTGAGTGTGATATTGTAATGTTTGTTGCCGGATTACATGCTTATGATTTTGTAGTAAAAGATTTTGTAATAAAAAAAGGGGTGCTATTTGCGCTAGACCCTGTATTTATGGTTCAAGACAGGGCATTCACATTGGACAGCTGTTGTTGTATTGGCTGTTGTCATTTTTAAAATTTAACAGTTTAAGGGGAAAGAGTTCAGTGCCCCTGACTAAATAGTCAGGTACTGCATGTTCTAAAAATTCTTGCAGCACACTGGCTGAAGACCACTGCAGTAAGTAGTTAAAGCCTTCATTATTTCATGTTTGGCATGTTGCTTTGTTCATTTACTCAGACACCTGATAGTTCAGCACTCCCTGCTGTGTACACCTTGGAAGACTTCCTGAAAGAGGTGACCACTTGAGCTTAGAGAATTGCTGGGAATCAGCCAGGTGAAGGAGGGAGTAAGGGGGTACTGAAAAGAGCAAGAACATGGGCAGAGGATAGTGCAGTGCAGAGAAAACGGCTTGGTTGAAACAGCCATTGTCAGATGTGGCTGGAACTAAGGGGATGAGTGTGAGTTCCACGTGTGCAGAGCCCACACTGTATTTTGTTCCCCATTGTTATCCCAGTATCCAGCACAGTGCCTCGCATATAGTAAAAGTCAGGACTCCAGTGAAGACAGTGGGAACAGAGTGGAGGAGATGGACTCTGGGGCTGGAGTGCGTGAGTAACTGAAGGGTGTATACATCTCTAACAGGACTTTGGCAATGACCAAATCTGTGGAAAATTTCACATGCCTTGGGGTTTGCCTTCTGGAGGTCCCATGTTTGTAAAAATATAGCTTCATGGCTATTTTATACATGTTGAGAAGAAAGAGGAGGTCTAGGGCTGCTGAAGCTAAGAGCAACTTATTTTCCCAGCAGTCTAATCTTGCATCTCCCTTCTGTAACCACAAACACCCTATATCCTGTGAAGGGACCCAACTGACACCCCTGCCTCTCCAGAACCCAGCTGAGAACTGGCAAACCACAAAACAAATGTCCTAACATCCACAAAGGAACAGGTACTTTTCTTATTCAGTGCCTATGCATTCTTATTTTACACCGAGTTCTAATAAATTTAGTCATGCGGGTTGTAAGAGAGAGCATGTATAAAGCATCAAATTAAAGTACCAAACTGACAGGAGCAAGAAGTGCAATCATATTAATAGTTAGCAATTATTGGGCATCTATGCCTGCTGGGCACTTTATTGGCACATGGTTCATGAAAAACCCCTCAGAAACTGAGGCTCAAAGAGGGAAAAATAACTTTCCTAAGGGCACATAGCAAACTGGACAGATAGGAGGACCTGTGCTCAGGGCCTCACCCACAGGAGGAATTAAAAAAGAAACAGCACTGTGGGGCCAGTTTCCGTGGGTGGCGGATCGGCCTTCTAGTTCCCAGAGATAGCATTGCACAGTAGCCAATTTCACAATGTTCGCAGGCACAAAAGCGCGTTCCTTGACTCATCACAAGAAAGTATTGCATTGTGTCCACTGTGCTCTGTTCAGAATAAGGGAACTGTGTGATGCATTTCTGAAATATCAGAACTTGGATACGTGGGTGAGCTCTGGCTTCATCCAAGAGCTGTGGCCTTGAGAAAGCTGCCGAACAATTCAGGCCCTCTTTCCTCCTCTGGACGGTGAGAGTTACTGTTGGAACCAATAACCTCTGAAATTTTTTGAGTCTCATGCCGCTTAGACCAACTCTTATCTCTCAGAAGACCTTGGCTTGGAACCCAGAGTTCAGACGGGGTTGAAGAGTGTCACCTGGTGATTCACGTTTATAAGTGAAATTGTTTTTTCACTTCCTCCCGGAGCAAACCAACCCAGTTTACAATTCCAGTTTAAACCTGCAGGATTTTTTTTGCACCCCACCCCTCCACTTCTTGAAATTGCTTTTAAAATGTTATAAACTTGTGCGTTTTCTTGGGGAGAGGATACAAAGTTTTCATTACAAGGTTCTTAATCCTCTCTACCCTCAATCTAAGTTTTTACTACTCTTAAGTAATAGGAGAACCAGAGCAGAAGTGATTCATTTTATAAACATGGGTTTGAGGCTGTGACTTTATTTCACCTCTCTGAGCCTCAGCTTTCTCATCTGTGAAATGTGGATAAGAAATGTACCTCCCTCCGAGGTTTTCCCAAAGAATGGACGGAGGCATCCCATGGAGAGCGTACCTGGCAAGAGCAAACAGTATCCATAGTGAAGGAATTTCTCAAAATCTCACGGAAAGTCAGCTACCGGCTGGGAAAGCCAGTGTGTAAATAGTTACCATGTTTCTACTGGTTAAGCAAGAATAGTTCAGTTGCCCTGGCTGGGTAGCTCAGTTGGTTAGAGCATTGTCCCACTGTGTCAGGGTTGCAGGTTTGATCCCTGGTCAGGGTGCATACATGAATCAACCAATGAATGCATAAATAAGAGGGACAGCAAATCGCGTGCTCTCTCTCTCTCTCTCTCTCTCGCTCTCTCATCCTCTCTCTCTTAAAAAAAAAAAGAAAAGAATAACTTCTCTTGGGCAGGGAATGCAAAAACCTTAGAGTTGAATTAAGTTTATTACACTTGTCTTTGAAAAAAATGGAATGGAATTTTTGTAGGGCTAAGAGAAAGAACTGACACAAACAATACTCAGAGGCTGGGACTCTAGGAAGCTGGGAATTCCTGGCCATGCACCCAAAGGAGCTTCACTGAAATCTTTGGAAAAAAGGAAAAATACTGGCATCCGATACTACTTGACCAAATTCCAGCCAGTGCCTTTGGCATATGGAGAGCCCAAACTGAAGAGAGGCAGGCTTTTATAAAATGCCACTCTGCTCACAGTACAGCAACCAGGGAGGAAAGGACACTTTATTTCCAGGAGACATATGTGGAATAATGGGGAAGGCAGAGAGGAAACCAGGAAAGAGATGGTCCAAGCCCTCTAAGTTATTCAGTGGCTTAAATATTTATTGAATGCCCATCAGCCAATGAATGGATAAACAAAAATAATGTTGTCTCTGTACAGTAGAATATAATTCGGCCATAAAGATGAATGAAGTAGTGATAGATGCTACACCATGGGTGACCCTTGAAAACATTGCGCTAAGTGAAGGCGGCCAGTCACAGCCTATCCTGTTTGACTCCACTTACATGAAATACCCAGAATACGTAAATCTATGTAGAGAGAAAGTAGATTAATGGTTTCCAGGGGAGGGGGTGGGGGGATGGATAAAAGGTAAGGTGCTTCTTTTTCAGGGTGACAAAAATCTAAAATTGAATATGATGATGGTCGGATAAATCTACAACTCAATGAAAACCCACTGAATTGTACCCTTGAACTAGATTTATGGTGTGTGAAACATACCTCAATAAAACTGTTGGGAAAACGGTCATTGAACCTCACACATCCGGGTAGTTATAATAGACGGGTCCTCTACCATTATATAAACTTTGAAAACACAAGTGTTTGTGGCTGTATAATATTCCAGCAGGTGCCTGTTAGGTAACCAGCAAACCCTGTAGTCTGCAGAGGCTGGTGAGACCGGTTGTTCCTGGAGAAGATGATTGCGGGCTTGGGGAGAGGAGGGCAGAAGGCTTACTTTCAAGATACAACTTCACTGCAAAGTTGCTTGGATTTTTTTTTGTTCGATTCTCTTTTTTATTCATTAACGAAGTCCCTCTGTTCTCTGTCCCTAATGTGTTATTTTTTCCCTCATTATTTTCCTACGTTCCCATATCCTTCGGCAGTTAAAAAAATTTAATTGTGGTAAAATGCACATAACAAAGTTTACCATCTTAACCTTTTTAAGTGTACAGTTCAGTGGCATTAAGTACATTCACATGGTTGTGCAACCATTACCACCATCCACCTCCAGAACTCTTTGTGTTGCAAAGCTGAAACAACGTACATATTAAACAGCATCTCCCACTTCTCTCCCCTCGGTCCCTGGCAGCCACCGTTACCACCCTTCTGCTCTTTTTTCTTTTTTTTTTAAGATTTTATTTATTCACTTCTTTAGAGATAGAGGAGGGGAGGGAGAAAGAGAGGGAGAGAAACATCAATGTGTGGTTGCCTCTCGCGCGCCCCCTACTGGGGACCTGGCCCACAACTCAGGCATGTGTCCCAACTGGGAATCGAACTGGAGAGGATTTGGTTCACAGGCTGGCACTCAATCCACTGAGCTACACCAGCCAGGGCTGCTCTGTCTTTACAAATTTGATTGCACTAGGTCCCTCAAATAAATGAAATCACACAGTATTTGTCCTTTGGTGACTGGCTTATTTCACTCAGCATAGTGCCTGCAAAGTTCATTTATATATAGTTTCATATATATATTTCCATCAATATGTGATTACTTTTCCAGTTAAAAAGACTACTTACTTGTCAAAAAAATCACAATATATACTTCTAATGTAAAGTTAGGGAAAAAGCAGGAATCAAAGTTTTGTATAAAATGTCATTACAACTTTGAAAAAAAAAATCACACACATTGGAACGCAGCAGAAAAGATGAGAAGTTTCCAGTGATGATAGTGATTATTTCTAGATGGGTTATGGTTACATTTTATTTTCTATTTTTATGTTTATCTCATTATTCTAGAATGAGCATGCTATGTTTATAATCAGGAAAAAGGAAATGCCATCTAAAAAATAGGTATGTCACCTTCAGGAAAAAAAGCTTTATTTGAACTTTCTCAGAATACCCTGAGTTTACTAGCCCCATAAGTTAAACGCACTTACTGTTGTCAATTCCTATATCCCATCTGGAGTTAGGAAAATAACATTTATCTTGGCCAACAAATGCATTCAATAGGTGAGTTGGAGGTCAAAGAACAAGAGAGTGATAAAAGAGTGTTTTCTACCCAAGTTGTCTGTTTGGTTCTCAGCAGATCTCCTCCTGGGTGATCCTGCCAAAAATTTCCCACTTTAGAGGTATCTCACTGGGGAAAGTGGGGCCGTTCCAGTGGTATTGGTTGGGGCGAGCTGATTGTACCTATAGATCAGTAACGTCAAGTGACAGCTGGAAATTGGTGATAGTGGAAGTATTTACACCATTTAAAATGGGGGACACCACAAATCACCCACCGCCACCACCAGCAGCCAGAGTCTGTGGTGAGACCTTCACCAGCACACCTCTGGGTGCTTCCATGGGGCAGGGGAGCCATCCTCCTCTCTTCAGCCCTTGGCTGCCCATTTCTTAGGGAACTGGATGGTCATTTTCCTGACTCTTCGGCAAGGAGCATTTTGCCTTCTGCAGGTGGACCTGCCTTCTGCGTCCTGTGCCACTTGGAGACACCGGGCATCCCGCTCCTGGTCTTGAGTCCAGAAAGGAGTAAAAAAATAATAGATATTTGGCAACTGTTCATTTTTCATTTTTCTATCTCATCCTTTCCCCTTCTTCTTGGAATTTCACCTGATTTCAGGAACTTTCTTGCTGTAGCACCTGTACCCCAATTCTTTTCTTCTGGGCAGGAGTCAAAAGGGAGGTAGGAGAAGGGGGTATATTGGAAGGGCTAGCAGGCTTTCTTCTACAGAAGGCCAGTCAGGTCCTGTTGCTGTTCCTTGAGGTGCCAGCCTGTGCGTCCCAGGCCCGTCAAAGGGGGTGCAGGTAGGGTTTTGTCATTTACCTCTTAGTACTTGAAGTGAGGGACCCAGAGCTGGACCTGAGGGGCCAGGATGCCACCCCATCCGTCCCTGGCTGGCAACCCTTTCTGAAGCCCCCCAGGAGAATATCTCTAGGAGAAGCAGGCTGTTTCTAAGAAACCATTCAGCATTACTTCTAGGGAGGGGACATGACAAGAGGAGTAGTGGGTAGAAAGAAGAGGTTGGTTGAGGGCTTCAAAGACCCAGGCTGTAGGATGGCTGGCTATGGAGTCAGGCAGGAGCCTCATTTGTTTCCTCCCTCCGAGACTGATCAAGACAGCACCTCAGACCTAGGTTCAAATCCAGCCTCTGCCATTTGCTTGCTATGCAACTTGGTCTCTCTGAGCCATCTGTAAATTGGGAACAGTAATGTCTACCTCTCAGGGGATGTGGCAAGGATTCAGTGAACTAATGTTTGTGAAGCACTTAGCCCAGAGTAAGTTTTTTTTTTTAATTCATGGGAGGTAAAAACAAAACAAAACAAAAACAGCTACATGTAGCTAACTGAGCAGAGGTATTTGAGCCCCATGTTTAATATGTGACTGTGGGATGTGGGGTCCCCGACAGGCTCCGTCAGTCTGTACCTCAAAATGATAGCCCCCTAAAGTGATGCCTTAAAGACCTTTGTTGAGTCCATTTGTACATGTCAACTCACTTTACCTTCACCACAATCCCATGAGGTAAACATTAGCTATGAGGTGCAGTTAGTGAAACTAGGGCTTGAAAGGCCCCTGCCATGGTAGGTTTCACGGTGATCCCCCAACTCACTGGTCACTGTTCTAGGCGGGGCACTTTCCATTGTCCACAGTAGCTGGAAGTAAGACCAGATGTCAGAACAGGCTGTTCCCTACTGCTCCTGTCTCAGGGTTGCAGGGAATGGGGTGTACCCAGAAGGAGTGGTCTCAGGGTTTGCTTTGAGCCCCGCTCAGAGGAATGCCCATGTCTGCTGTCCCTGTGACACTCATGTCACTGTGACATGGTAGCCATTGTATAAGTGACAAGATTGGAACTTTGTTTGGCAGGACTTGGAGTCAGACAGACATGGGTTCCAGTCCTGGCTTTATCACCAACTGCTTTTGTGGTCTGGAATTTAACCTTTTCTAGAACTATAGGTTTCTCACTTATAAAATGAGATCAAATGATTTCTTAGGTCCAAGGGTTATGGGGAGGGCCCAGGGAGATTAAGTTCCTAAAGTGGCTTTGGAAAAAGGCCCCAGCCATGTAAATGTGAGGTGCTATGATCAGCATCGTACATGTGAAGGAGGCTGATCTTTCTGTGGGCAGAGAACTGGTCATAGGAACCATGCATTTGATTCAGCAAACACATCAGGAGGGCCTGCTCTGTGTGTTTCCCCTGCGCAAGGCACTACCTGAGTCACAGAAAATTCCAGACCCTTAGCGGAAAACTTGCCAGTTATTGATTTTTACTTATATCTCATTAACTTCATTGAGGATGTGAGGGGTTTGCTGAAGAGCTCGAGGAGCTGCAATACCAAAACCAACGAACTTTCATTTGCTTATTTAACAGCTATATATTGGGTGATAACAAGATACCACGTTCTGGGACTACAGGAGGCCACTAGTCTAAGATAGACTTCACTTTCCATCACAAGGTAAAAGATGAAAACCGAAGAGAAAGGGGGAGGGAAAGGAGAAAACTGTCAGGTGTCAGGAGCTGGCCGAAGAGTTCAAGTCATTGAGTGAAAGAGGGAGAAAAAAGCCATGCAACTTTATGGCCCATTTCACCAGGCGAACTTTTTTTATTGCTTTCAAGAGGATTTCATCATGGAAGAAATATTTCAATAAGGGGCTTTTGAGCAACAGAACGAATGATTTTCTTAATAGCAGTTTTTGTTGTTTCCCCAACATTTCATGATGAGGTGATGGGGAAACTTTCCAAAATAGAAAAGTTGAAAGAACACAAACAACCATATCTCCACCTCCCAGAGTATACAATTACTGTTTTACTGTATTAATTGCAGCTTTTTTTTTTTAAAAAAGAGGAAGTTTCTGGTAGGGCTGTTTCAATATCAGCTCTTCCCGAGGATATCACAACCGGGTGTCCCCAATGACAGAAGGACGGGCTGAGGGAGTGGCAGAAAAGAGAGGAATGTAGTATGTAGTTTTCTGGGAAAAAGACTGGATGAGGGTGGAGAAACCAAAAAGGAAAAACAAAAAAAGCCCCTGAGAACCAAGTGCCTCTGGCTCTAGGGCCCTCGCTCTGACTCGTGGTCTCGGCCAGTTAATAGGACAGGAGTCTCGTGGCTGCTTTTGGCTGGGAGGTCTAAGGGATCATCTTTCTCCTGCTCTAGACTTGCCTTCGTTCTGCCAAGGGTAGAAAAGGCAGCGATGGCGGCCCTGGCTCCCGCCCGGAGCACAGGAAAACACATGGCAATCCCTAGAGAAGCTAAGTTGGGACGCCGAGGGGACCCTGAATTGTGTAGCTTGGCAGCCGGCCCCTCCAGCTCGCCACGCTCCTCCGGGTGCTGCTGCCGGAGCGCCCGGGAAGGTGCCGCTTGCGGCCCGGGGGCAGGGGTGCCGTCCTGCGGCAGCTGCAAAGCTCTGCCCGGCCCAGCTGTCCCCGCGACTCTGGGCTGCAGCTCAGGGCGGGGTGGGCTCAGGGAGGGCCCAGCCTCTGCGCTCCTCCCCCGGCCGGGCCAGAGCCGGCTTGGAGAGCCGGGGCGCGCGCCCTTTGCATAAAGCCCTCCTCCTCGGCCAAGGTAGAGGAAGTTGGGCTCCCGCCTGGATGGGAGGCGGGAGGGAGACCTGCTCCTGTTGTTTTCCGCCAGCGGCAGTGGGTGCGGGCACGAGGGGCGGGGTGCACCCTCCCAGCCCCAGCCAAGTGCTCGGTAGAGAGAATCACATCGGGAGCCCAGCGCAGCTCTCAGCCCTGACATCGACATCGGACTTACCCCAAGCATCCTTCCCGGGCGCTGCGGAAAGTGGAGCTCTTCTGTCGTTCTGAGGACCTGGGAGGAGCACTTGGTGCCCTGGGGGCCGAAGCGCTGAGGGGCGCACACCCAGCCCAGCCAGACCCTGTATTTCCTGAGGGGCCCCTGCCCGCTTGGCTTGTGGCGCGAGATGGCCGCGCGGGCGCCCGAGCCCCGGGTCCTCCTCTGCCTCGGGGCGCTGCTGGCCCATTGGGTCGCCGCAGGTAAGGGCCGCGATCTGGAGGGAAAAGTTGAGTTTTGCCAGGCAACAGTGGGGAGGAGGGAAAGCCAGGGACTGAATTCGCTCCGACTCCGCCGGACCCGGTTGTGGCAGCGGCCGCGAAGCCACCCGGGGTGGGTCTTGAGTTTCCTGCTCGCAGCTCGGCTCTCTTTGCAGAAAGGAATTTTCCCCGGCGCTCGATGGAGGTTAAGATATCTCCACGCTCTTGGAGAGGGCAGCCGGCAAGCTACCCAGGGCCTGCGGAGGGGTGATGGGAAAACTGGGGAAATTGAATACGGGAAATTTGAAGCCGGGAAAATAAAGAGGCACGTGTAGGGGGAAAGTGTTGTTGTTGTTGATTTTAAGCTTCAGATGTAAATTCACGTTCTGGTTTTACTTGCTGAGCAGGTGCTCAAAGTCAAGGTTCCTTTATTCTCTCTTCCCTGTTTCTGCCTAAGGTTGAGCTTGATGTACACCTGTAACCTGTGGATTTCCCAGCACACCTCTGCAGGTAGACCTATGTGGACTAGAGCATTTAAGGCCGTGCTCTCTTACTTCACTTAATTTCGTTTTTGTAATAATTTCAGGCTTACAAAAAACTTCCCGTACACTTGACATGACCTCTTACCCCTGACGTGATTGGCAAAAGGCCGTAAATGCTTCATCTCTGCTCTGCTTTGTGACAATAAAGACCAGAGGGTTGCTAACAAAAGTATGCATTACATAAAAAGGTCGAAAAAATAGTTTTAAATTTACTTCACCAGCCAATGCATGTCTGCTGTGCGCAGGGCAGTGTGACAGGCAGTGAGAGGTCTTGGGTGGAGGGGAAGAAGAAGGAGCCAGGTGGTAATGTAGCTTGCCAGAGTTCTTGTGGAGTGCTGTTTTCTGTTGCCCAGCCCCACACACCCAGCCCATCGCTTGTGGGTTGCTGCAGGAATTGCTCCCCAAGCTTCCTAGCAGCGAGTGCCAAAAGTTCCTGTTAGGCTAACACAAGTTTTTATTTTGCTTTGTTTTCAGCAATCATTTAAAAACAGTAAAATTTCCCATAATCTAGGTTTCCAGTTTATCTGGAAAAAAATCTGAAGATCTGGCAGCACAGGGCCTGCTTTCCTACCTGGAACTGAGCAGTGGTCACCCTTTTTATCTAGGGCATGTGACCCTGAATTTGTTTCACCTCTCCCCGTTATATTACTTAACCCCGGCCCTATTTTGACTTAGGGGTCATTGTGCTGGTGGGAGGAGAAGAGAATGGATAGTCTGCAATTGACTGTCTCTGAAAGTTCCCTTCTCCCCAGCTATTTGCAGTGTTTTCTGCACTGTGAACACCAGGGGCCAGGGGACACCAGACCCTGGTTTGAAATCATCGTGCTGGAATGAATGGGCTTTCAGGTCGACCGTGGCTCACCGCACAGGAACGCTGCTTCTACTTCCATGCCAAGTTTTTTTTGTTTTTTTTTATCCTCACCTGAGGACATGCTTACTGATTTTTAGAGAGAAGGGAAGGGAGAAAGAGAGAGAGAAAGAGGGAAGAAAAACGTCCATGGATCAGTTGCCTCTCACAAGTGCCCTGACTGGGGACCAAACCCGCATCCTAGGCATGTGCCCTGACAGGAGGTAGAACCTGAGACCTTTTGGTTTATGGGATGACACTCTAACCAACTGAGCCACACCAGCCAGGGCACGCCCAGTTATTTTGATGCCCAGGCCAAGTTCACCTTTGTGTACAGTGCTGAGGGCTTCCCGAGCTTGTTATATTTTTATCATTTGTTTTTCTAAAAAAAAATTTTTTTATTGATTTTAGAGAGAGAGGAGAGGAGAGAGAGACATCGAGCTGTTGTTCCACTTGTTTATGCATTCAGTGCTTGCTTCTTGTATGTGCCCTGACCGGGGATTGAACCCGCAATCCTGGCATATCAGGACAACACTCTAACCAAATGAACTACCTGGCCCCATCAGTCATTTGTTTTTCAAATTGGGGGTTGTCTTGTGAAAAAAATTGTCTTTTTCCTGTCACTTAATGTCAGACAATATTCATGCCTGCACTGTTGCCTCAGGTTGTAAACCCTGGGTCATTCTTGGGGAAAAGTTGCTAGGAAAAAAAAAGTTTGGATACAACCCCAACTCTGTAAATGATAATATAAGGGCAGCATTGGGAAAAAAAACGATCATTTCTATTGCTTTCTCTGTTGTTCCACTGGGAGATACCATGCGGATGACTTCTAGCAACACAAACCGTTACCATGTCTTATTGTCCCACCCTGCCTAGTTGGGAGACCAGAGTAAATCCCTGTGACCTGGAGTAGTGAGAACCTTAATGGCCATCCCAGCTCTCCCAGGGACTTACAGGGGACCTTAAGTAAATTACTTGAGCTTCCTGAACCTCAGTTTTCTCAAGGTAAAACGAGGGGGTTATAGGACAACCAGTCATGGAACTAGCAGACCCTCAGGGTCTACTCTTGTCTGTTTCACAGACATCACTAATTGATGACTGTATTCTTCTGCACTGAGCCAGGACTCAACCCACCTCATCGTTCACCCAGCCCACAGGGCTGCCACAAGTGAAAGATCTCCAAGGTCAGCTTTAGCTTCATTGGCTGGGTGTCCAACCTTTTGGCATCTCTGGGCCACACTGGAAGAAGAGTTGTGTCGGGCCACACATTAAATACACAAACACTAATGAAAACTGATGAGCAAGAAAGGAAAAGGTTTTAAGTAAATTCATGATTTTGTTTTGGGCCGCATTCAGAGCCCTCCTGGGCTGCATTCTTTTCAAAAGAGTGGAGTGAGTTGCCTTGGCTGGATTGCTCAGTTGGTTGGAGCATTGTTCTGCACACCAAAAGGCTTCGGGTTCCATCCCTGGTCATGGCACATACCTAGGTTTCAGGTTTGAGCCCCAGCTGCGGCATGTACAGCAGGCAACCAAGTGATGTTTCTCTCCCACGTTGATGTTTCTCTCTCCCTTTCTCATCCTCTCTCCCTTGCTTCCTTTCTCTCTAAAAATCAATAAACATATCCTTGGGTGAGGATTTTTAAAAAATAAAAAATTAAAGAATGGAGTGAAGAAAGCCAGGAGGAGTGTAGTGCCTTAAAATGGTTTCTTCTGTGATTATATCATTCTGCTCCTTGGAGGAGAAGACAATGTTAGCTCAAGTTCCAAAACTAAGGTTTCATCAGGGCTTTTCCAAGTTTCTTTATTCCTTTGCCAAGGAGCCGGGGAAGGAGCAGGTCTCATGAACACATATTGCATCTGTAATTCTACAGGTCATCCTCTTTCCTCAGTGTGTATGACCACTGAGAGCTTGGGCTCCCGAACCTAATTGCTTAAAAATCATTCTCACCTGCTTTTTAAAGTGATGGCTCAGGAGCATTGCTTGCTCTTTTGGAATCTCTAGCAATAGATGGCATTCTCTGCCTTCCAGCAAGTGGCTTAGATTTATTTCATCCTGTCCTGGCCTTTGGGTGTGGTGTGGCCAAAATGGGGAGAGAATCAGAACATCCTGTGGCTCCAGGCTGTGGCTTCAGATCTTTCGAACGGACCTCCTTCTGACCAGACAACAGGCCCAGGACAAATGACTGTTCCTCTTTATTTTATAAATGGGAAGGAATCCCAGAGGCAGGTGGCAGGTTTGTTTTTATTTTTATAATAACTCTGTTGAGATATAATCCACACAGCATAAAATTCACGCTTTTAAAGTGTACAGTTTATAGTTTTTAGTGTAGTCACAAGATGGGCAACCGTCAGCACTAATTCATTCCAGAACGTTTTCATCACCCCCAAGGAAGCCCTGTACTCAGCAGTTGCTCCCCACCTTCCCATTACTCTACTGTGTCCAGACCTAGACAACTGCTAATTATTTTTTATCTCTGTAGATTTGCCTTTATTGGACATTTTGAATAAATGGACTCATACAAGTATGTAGTCTTTTGTGACTGCCCTCTTTCACTTAGAATAATGCTTTCAAGATTCATCCATGTTGTAGTGTGTACTTCATTCCTTTTTATGGCCAAATAATATTCCTATTTTATGGATATACCACATTTTATTTATTATTTCATCCGTTGATGAGCATTTGGGTTGTTTCTTCCTTTTGACTGTTATGAATAATGTTCCTGTTAGCATGCATGTACAAGTTTGTATGTGGACATATGTTTTCATCCCTCTTGGGTATATACGTAGGAGTGGAATCACTGAGTTGCACAGTAACTGTAACCTTGTGAGAAAATGCCAAACTGTTTTCCAAAGTAGCTGCATTATTTAAAAGTCCTGCCTCGATGTATACGAGAGTGTTAGTTTCTCCACATCTTTGCCGACACTCGTTATTGTCTTTGATGTTAACCATTTCAGTGGGTGTGAAGTGGTATCTTACTGTGGTTTTGTTTGTGATTCATGTCAAGTATTGACCAATAATCCTGACAGGGTAGGGCCTCTGTGTGTTACTGCCTCTGAAAAACACTTACCCGATTTTCTTTTAACTCCTAATGTGGAGGGACTGTGTGAAAAAGGAGATTGTTCCGAGATCAAGAAAGGTAGTAATAGCCTGACCTTTCCTTGTACAGAATTGGAGGCTGTTGTCATCGGAGAAGCTCATGAGAACATTACTCTGCACTGTGGCAACATCTCAGGAACGAGGGGCCTAGTGACCTGGTACCGGAACGACTTGGAGCCAGTCTTCCTCGTGTCTTCCAATTCCAGCTTCCTGCCAGCCAAGCCACGCTTCTCTCTGGTGAATGCCAGCTCCCTGCACATCGAGGCACTGAGCCTGCAGGATGAGGGGAACTACACCTGCTGGGAGGTCCTGAATGAGACTCGGTGGTTCCAAGTGTGGCTGCAGGTGGCCAGTAAGTGGGCTGAGAGGGCACTGGGACTGGCTGGGGGGTGCTCAGAGCATGAGACTTGAGGAGAGCTTTGGAGTCAGTGGCCTGCGTTTCCTTCTGGGCCCTGTCACCTGTATACCGAGTGACCTCTCACATCTGTATTTCCTCATCTGTAAAATGGGGATAAAAATCCTTGCCTCATAGACTGCTGTGATGAATAGATATCAGCTGACCTATATAAAAGTACTATAAATGGCTCTTGGCATAGTAGTTAGCTATTACTTTTAGCTTGTTGTTAATAGCATTTTGCTGTTAATATCATTTTATTATGCAACCAAGCCAGAGTAAAACATCAGGTCAGACTGCCTGAGTTCCGATTCTAAGGCTGTCATTTAGTTCTGTATCATTTTGAGTAAGTAACTTAGTATCTCTGAGCTTTGGTTTTTCTTATGTATTAACTGGAGATAATACATTGCACACCTTACCAGGTATGTGCTCTTATGTTATAGTGCATAGTACAGGGATTGGCATGAGCTACTATTACTACTGCGCTTTCCAGAAACAGCCCAGTGTCCATGTACACGTATGAATTTAGAACATGTTGTTGGCAAACTACAGCTTGTGGGCCATATCCAATCTGCTGTCTATTTTTGTATGGCGTGCAAACTACTCATATTTTTTTTTACATTTTTAAACGGTTGGAAAAAAGTCAAGAGAATATTTGTGACGTGAAAATTATATGAAATTCAAATTTCGGTGCCCATAAATAAGGTTTTTATTGGAACACAGCCGCACTTGTCCATATTATCTCTGATTGCCTTTGGTGCTACGACAGATTATATGTCCTGCAAAGCCTAAAAAATTTATTCTCTGCCCCTTCACAGAAAGAGTTTGCTGGTCACTTGTTTAGGGGGAGATCCACGTTCTATATCTAGGCTGTGTAGTTGGGTAGAAATACCCATGTGGTCACTTTGCTGCTTCTTAGTTTCCTCATCTGTAAGATAAGAATTGACTCCTTCTTTTATTCAATATTTCCATGCCGAGAGCCCAAGGCTGGGTATTGCTCTAGGCACTGGGCCACAGGACAAGCAAGGTCCCTACCCGCATGGAGCTGATCTCCTGGAGCTGATCTCCTAGTCACAGGGGCAGATAGACAACAAGCAAACACACAGATGCTTCAGGCAATGTCAGAATGACAAAGTGCTATGCAGAGAATGGAGGTGGGGTGACATGATTCTCTGAAACACTTTGAAGTGTGATTCTCTGAAACACTTTGAAGTGGGGAGGGGTCAGAGAGGAGTTCTTGGAGGGAGTGACATTTAAGCTGAATGATAAGTAGGAGCCAGTCATACAAAGATAAAGAAGAATGCAATCCAGGCAGCAATTAAACTAGTACAAGATGGGTTGAGCATGGTGCATGCTGAGATGGAGAGAAGGCTGGGATATGTGAGATTTGGGGGCAGGGTAGGACTGGTGATATAGTTGAAGTCTTAACCCATTGTACCTGTGAGTGTTACGTTATTTGGAAATGGGGTCTTTACAGATAAAATCAAGTTAAGACGAGGTCATTAAGATGCATCCTAATTAAAATGGACTAGCATCCTTATAAGAAGAGGAAAGTGTGTGCGAAGACAGAGGGACGCAGGGAGAACGTCACGTAACTGCAGAGGCAGAGGGTAGAGTGATGCAGCATCAAACAAAGGAATGCCAAGGACTAAAGGCCAACCCCAGAAGCATGGGAAAAGACAAGGAAGGGCACTCTTCAGAGGGAGTACGTCCCTCCTGACACCTTGCTTTTGGACTTGTGGCCTCCAGAACTGTTAGAGGATCAGCTTCTGTTGTTTTAAGCCATCTAGTTTATTAGACCTTGTAAGGAATTGGAATTTTATTCTGGCCGTGAGAAAAACTTCTGGAGCTTTAAGTAAGCAAGGGCGTAGTATCATTTGAATTACACATGGAGACTGCAGATGCGTGGTCTAGAGAAGGACTGATAAAAGGAGCAAGGAAGCCAATTAGAGGTGCAAGATGTTGGTGGCCAGAAACTGGGTGGCAGCAGTGGCCTTAGTGAAAATGCACAGGTTCAGAAAATAGTTTTGGAGGTAGACCAGCAAGACTTGCTGGTGGGTTAGAATAGAGAATAAAGGAAAGGGACGCTTTGAGGTCACGTCTAGATTTTTCGATGGTCTGTCAGGTTTCCACCAACTCCTAAGGCTTATGGAATTTGTAAACCCAGTGTTTTTGTGTCTAGAGGTACCATGGATTTGCTGAGTGGCCAGGAATGAATGCCTATATCAAAAAAAATGTCACTCATCTGTTTGGTTCCCACTGTGAGCCCACGGGCAAGTGCTGGCCCAATCCCTCACTCCAGCTGCCAAGCAGTAATTAGTAATTCCCTCATGTTTGTCTTGTCAATAAATATCTTCTCTTTGACCACAGAGAAGTAAGGTGGCCTTACAATTTTCTTTTTGTTTTTTAAAAATCATCACTGTCTCCAGTTTATGATGACTTTATCTCATCCTGATTGTATTAATCATTGGCTAAATTTACTAGGGATAGATTAGCTTCATTATTGCCCTGTAGTGAGATAAATGCAAGGCATTATGATGAAAGCGAACTTACGTTAAAAAAAAGATCAGTAAACCGAAATGGCAGCTTGGGCTTCCTGAATTACTGCGGTGTGATTTGTATTACGGAAACTTGTTTGGAAACATAGGGGGTCCTTGATGGGTGTAGGGCTTGTTGGGGAAAATAGGGTATGGACTGTCTTAATCAGTTTGGGCCGCTGTAACAAAAATAGCATAGATGGGGAGGCGTAAACAACAAACATTTACTCCTCAGTTCTGAAGGCTGGTGCCGGGAGATCCACTGTCTACTGAGGGCCTGCTCCCTGGCTTCTGTTGTATCTTCACATGGTAGAGAGCAGAGAGGGAAGAGGCAAGCTCTCTGGGATCTCCTCCTGAAGATCCCATTCACGAGGGCTCTGTTCTCATGACCTAATCACCTCCCCAAGGCCCCACCTCCAGATACCATCATATGGGGGATTAAGTTGAAACATGAATTTTTTAGGGGGCGGGATACACACAGTCAGTCCACAGCACAGACGTCCTCTGTTTCTCATGCACCAGAGTCCTCTGGAATCTCAGGCCTTGTTCCCATTCTAGCAGAGCTCCGGCAGACATCAGACTCCTCTGGGCATCAGGGGGCCCCTTCCTGCTTCTCAGACAGCGGCCTAAAGGGCGGCCTTGGCATCACAGGTTGGAACTCCACCTTCATTTCTGCGCAGAAGATTTGGGCATATGGATTAGGTTTGAGTCAACCCCCGTTTCTGGGAGGGTGGTGGTATTGCTGCGTGGCTGAGAGCATACACTCAGGTCCAGCTGTCTGGGCAAGGTGTAAATCTAGGTCCTGCTGGCTGTTGTCTTTGTTATCTTGGGGAATTCACTTGAATCCTCCCAACCTTAATTTTATCATCTATGAAATCGGGTAATGGTGGAACAAGGCACAGATTCGCTGCACTCATAGACCTAGACGCACAGGATGCATTTGGTCCATGTTACCTTGATCAACTGGTTAAGCAGGTGATGGAATTCCTGTGGGAAAAGTGCCTCTCAGGTTCCCAGCAGTCAGTTAATATCTGAGCTTTTCAAACAGGACTCGCTGTGGGTCAGGAACTCTGCGTGCCCAGACCTTGTTTGTCCAGTCTTTTCCCTGATGAGGCCGATAACTTAGTCTCTTAAGGAGAAAAGTTTGGAAACATTCTAACATGGCCTTGGAAGATAGGGAAAAAAATTTCGAGATGTGACAAGTCGTTATCTGCAAGTGACTTTGACTGTGGGAATGTACAGAGAAGCTGTATCAACATGAAGCCAGCTATGTGAGGACCGGCAGCTTCTCCCTCCGTATAACTTGGGCCTCTGCTTATTGATCAAAGGGCGTTTGGTGCCTCTACCTCCTGGGGGTCTAGTTTTCCATAGGCATGGGGTGATTCGACCTGCCTGGAATGGGCACCACGATGTGATTTTGTTATTCGTCTTACGGCAAAAAGGCTCTGCACTAATACTAGTTAATGGAATGGTGCCGTTGAAGAGTTTTGCCTTTAGGATTGGGATGGGCTGTCCAGAGAGTAGAGAAATCCCGTAGTCCAGAGCAGTTCCGGGCTGCCGCAGCTGTTTATTTCACTGACTTATCCACCCTCGCCTGCCTCCAAATTGGGGTGGGTAGAAGGTTAGAATGGCTGTGTGTTCACCTGCAGAAAGGTTGGAGGAACGGGGAAGGTAGCACAGACCCTAACACAGTCTAGTAGACTTTGTGCTTCTTTCAAGATAATCTCTTATGCTTAGAAGAGCTGAGTGATCTTGCTAGAGGTTGGCCCATGGAAGACCACAGTCATGGTACATGGAACCAGACCCTGTGACTGTTTTTCTCAGGCTAAGTAGGTATTGAGGGAACATTGGAGCCTATTGGCGCAGGAGTCCAAATCCTAGAGCCCCTTTGGATTTAGTTGCAGTTTAGGGAAAGGGGTGCTTCTATCTGTCCAGGAATGTGGCTGCCACTCCAGATTACAGCAGACAGAGTCTCAGGAAAGTCCTGTGGTTCC
The DNA here is from genome assembly GCA_004026545.1 of Mormoops blainvillei. Taxonomy (NCBI): domain Eukaryota; kingdom Metazoa; phylum Chordata; class Mammalia; order Chiroptera; family Mormoopidae; genus Mormoops; species Mormoops blainvillei. The sequence goes on along the minus strand of PVJD01011812.1, from coordinate 22,225 downwards.
CTGACTAATCAGGCCCATCAGATTTATTTACACTCATTCTCTGTTGGCGGTGGTGACACTGGAGCTCATCACAACAGGAGACCCTGAGGAAACGAACTGTCAGGCATACGGAAGAACTAGTGTTGACCCCATCAGAGATGGATGACCCTTGCCCAGACTTTGAATGATTTGAGTCTTACCAAGCCCACCAGAAGCAGAGATGAGTGCTTATAATAGGCTGAGGACCTCTGGTTTCCGGCATTTTGGACAAGATCGGCAGTCACTAGGGAGATCGGGAGGCTGTGGGGTTGTTGTATTTTGCGTCTCTGTTCAGTCTCTCAAAGTGACGTCACAACAGTCCCTGTAAGTTTCCCCAAGCATTTTATCCTACTGTAGAACTATAAATTTGAATAGCAGAGACTACTCAGTATATTCTTAGGTTGTTTTCAAATAAAAATGATGGTAAGAAGAGTAAATGTCTGATGATAACTTTTCCTATTGGTGAGGAAGCCGCAACCCTGAGATGGGAACCCCCCTTTTAGTGGGTCACTGAGATGTAAATTAACTCTTTGAGACCTATAGTTACAGGGGAAGGAAAGAAGTGAGTTCCTGTGTCAAGAATGACATCAGAGAACAGGAAGGCAGCAGTAGTGTTAGATTGTTCTAGAAGAAGAATCAAACTTTCCGTAGAGAACCAGATGATAAATATTTTAGATGGGTAAAATTGAAGATATTGTATATGGGGTGGGCACCCATAAGTGGGTTTACAGTTGTTCATATGGAAAAGTATGTAATATAAGAATAAATAATAATACCAAAATAAACTTTGTGTTTCGTGTACTCACAACGTAAACCTACTTTTGCCCACCCTTATAAGTACTTATGTAAAAAGAAAACCAATTTCCACATCATATTTATTGACAAAATTCAAAATGTAATAATAATTGAGTACTTTTTTTTTTTTTTTTTGGTAGCACAGGCCTACTGATAAGAACAATGGAATTCTTTTGAGGGGAGATAACATATCACTTAATTGGGATTCAAAGTGTTCTCTGTCATCAAATCAGTTACGGATGTTCATCTGTGAAACCATTCTTCTCTTGTGGGCTGTACAAAAACAGGTAGTGGGCCATCGTCTGCCAATGATTGTTCTAGAATCAATCTGCAGGTATACTACTGATGATGATATCAGATAACATGTTTAGACTATTGGCCACAAGTTAAACACCAGGCTAAGTGTTCTGCCTTTAATATCTTGTTGGATCCTTCGAATACCCGTGGTAGAAGTTATTACTGTTCTTTTCATGAAAAGAACAATAAAGTGAGAATTAGAGGGGCGGGCACTTGCCCCAGATTGTCCGTTTATGAGCTACAGTAGGACCTACACCTGGGTCTGTCTGAATTCGGAGCATAAGCGCGTAACTACTCGACTAAGGCCCCCATCCCACAGTCAAGAACTGAAACTGACCGTGACCAAGGCCCTGATAAGGTGCTGAACCTTTGTAACAGCTCTGTATTTTTATTTCTTTGCTGTTTTATTTTTGTTTCCTCCCCCATCTGCCTCTCTGAATGATTGCTACCATCACCCAGCAAAGCAAAAAGGGCTGGAAGTTTCTGTGTAGGAACATCAAGGATGTGGAGAGAGAGGTGGGATGGAAAGAAACGGGTACCCCCTTTTTGTAGAAGTCAGAGTAGGGGAAGAACCCCAGAGAATCAAGAAGATGGTGTCAGCTTTATTAGGAAGCAGACTCACCCAAGGGGTTTCTGGATGAGCTATAACCTTTATTCAGGAGGGAGGCCCTTTGGGTTCTTTCATTTGATGTTTTGTTTTAACCCTTCCGCTAGCTTCCTTCTCATTTATTCCCTGATCCAGTCCCATTTCTTGCTGAGAATTGTGCTGGTCCAAAACCCCTCCCAGCCGGTTTCTGGGGGTCAACACTGTCCGTGCCAGGCCACTGTAGCCCTCCAGACCATGATTTGGAAGACCCCGCTCCCCAATCTAACACACAACCTTTACTGACCCAGGTGTGGCTACCAGTGCTGTGGTGGCACCCTGTGCTTAATTGGGTGCCTGCCAGCTGTGGGCACGCCCTCAGACTTGCTGGTCTACATACCTAGCCAACTAGCCAGCAACAGTGAATGGGACAGTTGAATGCCTCCCAAACCACAGTATAATTTTTTCTCCAGACCTGCTATGGAGGTGACATGATTCTAACAGATCACTGAAACTATTAGGGGCCAGCCCCAACTTGACAAGCATACTGTCAAGAATATTGTTCTCAGAAATCCATAATGGCTTTGGACATAAAGTGAAGTAGTTCCTGTATTTTGAGGGGCTCTGGAAAAACTTTCTCCTCCCCTCATTAATTTTTCCCACTGGCCTATTTCTGCTCAAGATTTTTCAGTCATAGATGTATTCCTTTGGCCAAGTAGTGCCCCTCCTGGATTCTTCTTCAGAAGAAGCCTCGGGGAGAGGTAACACACTAAACTTTAGACTTTAGTATAAATAGGTGTTAGAAATATTCTTTGCATCAAAGGGGGTATGGCATCTTAGGTGCACTGGGTACCAACAGTGGGAGGGCATTTCTGGGGATAAGAAAGCAGTTCAGAGAGCCAAGCGGAATGAAGCTAAGACCTAGCACTTATGAAGTGTTTTCAACAGCCAGGCATTGTTCTGGGTGCTGTACTATACTAACTGACTTCATTGACACCACAACCCCATGAAGTAGGCTCTAGTTTCTCCCCCATTTCACAGATGAGCAAGTGGAGGCTAAGAGAGGTGAAGTAGTTTGCCCTTGTCTTTCAGTGTGAAATTGTGCTGGGGGCTCTGTGAGAGCTCTCTCTAGAACTGACAAGACTCAGCATGTAATAGGAGTACAGCAAAAAACACAAAGCAAAATCAGCAAAGGGAAAAGACACACGGGGTGAAGTCCAGGAAAAACCAGGAGAAGCTTCCCAGAGTGCTTTCCCAGTGGAGTCACATGGACACACTTAATTCATTTAGCAGCAAGTTGTGGCAACGTGTGTGAAATGTCTACCAGAAGTCATTAGATTTTCAGCACCCTGAGCTTTTAGGGGGGTGCCGGTCGCGTGGGTCCTCTGCCTAGCACGCACCAAAATTCTGGACTCTCAGCAGGAAAGCAGGAGTTCAGCATAAACCACGCTGTCTGTACAGACAGTTGCGGCGCAGTGAGTCCCGCTCTTATCAGTTCTGGGAATGGTGGGAACCCTCCTGGAATCCAAGTTCCCAGTCGCCAGTCAAGGCCAGCCTTGCAGGTTGGCCTTTCTAAGGAAAGCAGACTCAAGCCTGCTGTGTTAACTCCTTAATGCATACATATGGTTTCCACTCACTAGTCTTTTTGAAAAGGAGCAATTTGCATTTTCTTTTTTCTGTAAGGATTGACCCCGCCATGATTAATCTGACATAATCACTCAGGGTTAAATGAGAGAATACGTAAGGGCGCTCGGCATAGCATTCGTCACAGAGAAAGTATTTGAGAGAGATTGTCATCTTTATTGGCTGCTTCCTGGTCATTTATGAGACTGTTAGAGCTGGGAAGGGGCTCAAATGAACTCTGTCTTTCCCATCCCCTCTGTCATTCTCAGGTGGCCCCTACAAAGTCGAAGTTAACATCTCCACCACTGGTGTACTCCCCAATGGCACCCGCTATGCAGCCAAGGGCTCCCAGGTGGACTTTAGCTGCACCAGCACCTCCAGGCCTCCGCCCATGGTTGAGTGGTGGTTCCAGGCTCCAGATTCCAGGACCGAGCCCTTTGGAAACAACCTGACGGTCAGCTCCTTCACGTTGCTTCTGATGTCGCAAAACCTGCAAGGGAACTACACCTGTCTGGCCATGAACTTGCTTAGTGGGAGACATCGAAAGGTGACCACCGAGCTCCTGGTCTACTGTGCGTAAGAAGCACTTTCCTCCCCCACTTCCTCGCCTTGCCCTTGTGTGAGCTACGTGTTGTGCTCCTTCTGTCTACAAAGGCTTGTTCGCTATGTGGGCCCTGACATACTTCTGTAGCTCCCTCAACTCATGTACACACCCAGGGCTGCATGTCAGAGAGGGAGTCACTTCTTCAAGAAGGCTGCTCTAAGCAAGGTGCAGGAGAGTCACTGTGAGCCACAGACGGAAATTAATGCCTAGCTTAATGCTCTCTTTAAAAAAAAAAAATTGAGGTGAAAGTACATAACATTAACCATTATAAATTGTGAAACTCTGGCATTTAGTACATTGACGGTGTTGGGCAACCAATCCCCTCTGTGTAGTGCCAAAACATTTTTATCACCCCAACTGGAGAGTCTCATGTCTGTTAAGCCTCCCCCCTTCCAAAGCCCCATCAATCTGCCTTCTATTTCTCTGCATTTCCGTGCATTTCCCCATTCTGGACATTTCCTATAAATCGAATCACACAGTATGTACCATGCCGTGACTGGCTGCTTTCACTTAGCATCGCGTTTAGAAGGTCCGCCCGTGTCGTAGCATGAGTCAGTACTTCATTTCTTTTTATGGCTGAATAATATTCCACTGTGTGGAGGGACCACAGTTTGTGAGTTCATTCATCTATCCTCCTGCCTTCTCTTCATGAACCCTGGGCCCTCTAGCCCCGTTAGGAACCAGCAGTTCATGAACCTTTATTTTGGGGGTGAAGAAACCACCACCAAATGCACCTATGTAGAAGTTTTTTGGACAAAAAGAACTGCAGAGTTGCAGAGTATACTCACACTTCGTGCTAATGAAAGGGGGCATCAGAACAGTAAGTTAGTGGGCTGGGTCATGGCACATTGTTAATTCATGCATTACTCAGAGCCTTTATAAGTCTCTATGTCTTCTCTATCATACATGACATTTATTGTATATGAACTCATATAGGCTTGCTGTGGGAAACACAGATGAGTATAAGAAGAAAGTCACTGGTACTCTAACCATCATTTCGGAATAGTTCCAATAATTTTTCTTGTAGATGCCACATACCTACCCATTAGTGTAAGATCCAAATTTATTTTTATTTATGTGTATTATATAAAATATATGCTAATACACATATGTAATATATGCATATATAATATATGTAAATTTGTATATAGTTACTAGCACATGGATTGTATTGGATTTATGGTTTGTAACTTGTTAAAATTTTGTGTTTTTAGTAATAGAGTGACATAGTAAAGGGAAATACCTGTTGGGGGTGGGAGTGAATAAGTTCCACCTGTAACTCCCTCTAGAGATCAGAGCTGTCCAGTAGAACTTTCTGGGATGATGGAAATGTTCTGTTCTGTATAATCAAATACAGTAGCCACCAACCACATGTGGTTGCTGAGCACTTGAAACGTGGGTAGTATGATGTAGGAACTAAATCCGCAATTTTATTTTATTTTACTAATTTAAACTTAAATAGCCATACACAGTTAGAGAGATAAATCAGGCCCATGCCCTCGGAGGCTGACCACCCAGCAGAGGAAACCTGACTGTTGTCAGGCACTAATTTGTGCTAGGAGCTATGTCAGGGTACAGTACCTAGGGTAGTGTTGTCTCTGAACTCCTGCTTCTGTAGTCCTTAGAACCAGCCCACCGGCTGAGCTTGGAGTCTGTGATTAAGCCCACATTTTCCTGTTTTTCAGCGCCCCCTCCGTCAGACCTTGAGTGTTGGGCAGAGATGTCACCAGGATTGTTCATGCTGCAGCTCACCTGTCGCTGGGATGGGGGATACCCAGACCCTCACTTCCTGTGGACAGAAGAGCCAGGAGGTGTGGCCGTGGGGACATCAAAGTTGGGAGTGGAGATGCTGAACCGATCCCAGCTGTCAGATGGCAAGAAGTTCAAGTGTGTTGGGAGCCACATAGTGGGGCCAGAGTCAGGAGCCAGCTGTGTGTTACAGATCCGTGAGTGTGGCCTGTCTTGTCCTGGGGTTGGGGTCTACTCGCTGTCTTCTGGGAGAGCCATCTGAAAGAAGGTCTGGGAAAGAAATACAAGGATATCAGAATAAACCAAATTTCTTTCCTTTCTTTTTTTCTTTTGCTTTATGTTTCTTTCCTTTCAAACTTTGAAGATACTGAACCAAGCTTCTTGGTCCTAGTCCAAGCCGTTTTCAGGTTTTTTCCTAACGATCTTATTTATTTATTATTAGAGCGAGGGGAAAGGAGGGAGAAAGAAAGGGAGAGAAACATCGATGTACTAGAGAAACATTGACCAGGTACCTGGCCTGCAACCCAGGCATGTGCCCTAACTGGGAACCGAACTGGTGACCTTTACAGTCCCCAGACCGGCACTCAGTCCACTGAGCTACACCAGCCAGGGCTCACTTGACAAATACTAAGCACCTGTTATGCACCAGGCACAGTTTCTAGGTGCTAGAGATGGAGCAGTAAACAAGACACACAGGTTCTTTTATTAGTTATTTCGTATTATGTAACAAATTACCCTCAAACTTAATGGCTTAAAACAACAAATCATTTATTACTTCACAATTTCTATGGGCCAGGAATTCAGACAGGGCGCGGTGGGGATGGCTTGTCTTGATTTTGTGATGCCTGGGATCTTAACTGCAAGACATGCCTGGGAGGGCTGAAGTATCTGAAGGATTCACTTCCAAGGTGCTCACTCTCACACCTGGCAAGTTGCTTCCTCTCCAGGTGGGACTCCCCACAACATGGCTGCAGGCTTTCCCCAGAGCAAGCTGTGCAAGGGAGAGTCTGCCAGGAAGATGCTATCCTTTTTATGACTCAGCCTCCGAAGTCACGTGGTATCCCTTCTGCCACATTCTATTCAGTAGAAGTGAGTCATTCAATCTGGAGTTCACTTTCAAGGAGAGTGGGGAAAATTAGGCACCACTTTAAAAAAAAATATTTTTTTTAAGCCACCGCTTTTTGAAGAGAGGAATGTCAAAGAATTTCTGGAGATATTTTTAAAACTATTACTATTCGTCTTTCATAGAACTTAAATTCTTCTGCGTGGAGTGGGTGGGAAGAAGACAGAAAAGACAAAAATAAGTAAGATAGGTTCAGATAGAATAATTATGAGGAGAATAAAATGGTGTGTGTAAGGGAGTCTGTTACAGGGGTGGTGGCAGGAGGACTCCTAGTAGCAATAATACAGGGTGGGGCAAAAATAGGCTTACAGTTGTGTGTAGGCAAAACACAGTTTATTCTTGTATTATTATTTATTAATGATTATATTATTTTCCATACGAACAACTATAGACGTACTTTTGCCCCACCCTTGATCTGAGACCTCAAGGATGAGAGGGAGTTGACCAGGTGAAGAACTGTGGGCTAAGTATTTGTGGCAGAGAGGACAGCACATGCAAAGGTCCTGAGGTAGAAACATACTTGGCATTTGAAGAATTAAAAGAAGATTAGTGTAGCCAGAGCATTGTGCTTGAGGTACCAATGAGGCTAGGTGAGTGTGGTGGGTAGAATTTTGTCTCCCAAAAAGATATGTTCAAGTCCTAACCCTGGTACCTATGGATGTGACCATATTTGGAACAAGGGCTTCTGCAGATGTGATTATGGAAAGGTGACGTCATACTGGATTAGGGTGGACTCTCTTCTAGTGCCTGGTATCCTTATGAGAAGAGGGAAATTTGGACACAGACACAGAGGGAGAACACCAAGTGATTATGGAGGCAGAGATTAGAGAGATACATCTACAAGCCAAGGAATGCCTTGAATATTGGCAACCAAAGAAACGAAGAAAGTGGCATGGGACAGTTTCTCCCTCAGGGCCTCTAGAAGGAATCAAGGTTGACACCTTGATTTTGGACTTTTGACTACCTGAACTGTGAGAGAATACATTATCTGTCGCTTTACGCCACCCAGTGGGTGGTACTTTGTTACAACAGCCCAGGAAACTATTACAGTGGGTAAACCAGGACTAGACTGTGTTGGGTTTTATTGGTCATGGTGAGATTTTCCTCATAGTTTTTCAGGACCATCTTCAGAGGTGCAGCGGGGAGAGCTGACTGCTGGGAAGTGATCCAGGCCGTGTCAGGATGTGCTTGTTTTCCTAGTCTAGTAACATTCAGTGGTAGTCGGTAAACATGCCCCAGGGGTGCCCTCTGCCTCAGGTACTGTACCTGGCCTTGGGCAACAGAACAGATCAAGACTTGCCTTCTGTTTAGAGCAGGAATGAACAAACTGTGTCCCATGGGCCAAATTGGCCCAAGTGGTTTTTCTGCAAATTTTAAAAAATGAGATATAATTCATATAACATACACTTCACTATTTTAAAACGTATAATTTGGTGGGGTTTTAAAAGTATATTCACAATGCTGTTACCGCTATCTAATTCCAGAACATGTCCATCACCCCAAAAAGAAACCTGCAAGCATTGGCAGACACTCTCTCTAGAAAGACTGTGTGAGCGTTCTCATCTCCCAGTATTTCTCCGGACAGTGCTATCATAATGTTTTTACACTTTCCCTATTTGCTAGTTAAGACATAGCATCATTGATTTAATCTGGGTTTCTCTGATCACTAGCAGGGCTGATAATTTTTGTATGTTTATTGGCTCCGTTTATCATCTGTGAATTATCTGTTCACACTTTGTCCATTTTTCTATTAAGTTGTTCATCTCTTATTATTTCATAAGAGTACTTTCTATTAACTGTGTTAGTTTCATAGAACTGTCTATGCATGTCATAGATAGTTTTCTGGTACATTTACTCCTAAAGTACATTTGTGGCTCCTGTGATGAGCAGTTTCTGATTTCAAAGGGCTCACCTCCGCGTCGCATTCTTGCTCTTTCAGGCTTCTGTGCTCAGAAGGTCTTTTCCTGTTTCCTGGTTATTAACATGTTATTTGTAATTCCCACAATAGCCTGCAAATTAGACAGGATGACTCATAAATTGCAGATGAAGACATTGTGTGCACTCACTTTCCCAAGATCACCCCCTGTAAGTGCCTGAGCCCTCACTTAGCCCAGGTTGGTCTGACAACAGAGCTCCTGACTCCTCTGGGACCACTGCCTCCTTTGGGATTTCCCTCCACAGCTAATCCGTTTGTGTAGGAGTTAGATACTCAGTACGCTGTTAGGCGTAGAGAAATACAGAATCATTACCTTTAATATTTTAAAAATATTTTTTTTATTTATTTTTAGAGAGGGGAAAGAAGGGAGAAAGAGAGGGAGAGAAACATCAATGTGTGGCTGCCTCTTGCGTGCCCCCTACTGGGAACATGGCTCCCAAACCAGGCCTGTGCCCTGACTGGGAATCAAACCGGCGACCCTTTTGTTGGCAAGCCAGCACTCAGTCCACTGAGCCACACCAGCCAGGGCCAGAATCATTGCCTTTAAAGGACTTAACATAGAGAGAAGTCTGATAAATGTTAAACAGGGAAATGGCAATATCACAATATTAGTGACATGAACATTTATCGAGTACAAACTGTGTGCCAGGTGCTGTGTCCTCCACATATACCATGTTTAGCCCTCACAATTGCTCTAAAAGCCAAAAGCTCATAATACTGCATGTATTTGTTTCCTGAGACTGTCATAACAAAGTACCACAAATTTAGTGGCTTAAAAGAAAAGACATTTTATTTTATCACATTTCTGGAGGCCAGAAACCTGAAATAAAGGTGTTAGCAGGGCCATGCTTCCTACAAAGGCTCCAGGGGAGAGCTCTTTCTTTTGCCTCTTCCAGTTTCTGGTGGCCGCATTGCTCCAATCTCTACCTCTGTCTTCATGTGGCCTTTTCCTCTCTGTCTCTCTCTGTGTCCTCTCCTCTTGTAAGACACCAGTCATTGCATTTAGGCCCACCCGAAATCCAAGACGATTTCTTCTAGAGATTCTTAACTAATTAGCTACACTTGCAAAGACCTTATTTCCAGTGAAGGTCATAGCCTGGGGTTCCAGGGGGACATGGATTTGGGGAGGATGCCACTCAACCTGCTAATGCTCCATTTTATGGATGAGAAACAGAGGCAATGGACTTTCCCTGACTCATGCAATTGGAAAGGAACACACGCATTTAGAGTGGTATATAATGAAGACTCCTGAAGTATGCTGTGGACAGTAAGTCCCAGAACATGAATGTATGATGGACTGATGCTGAGAGGGTGGAAATGGCAGAGGCAGCTGGCAGGTTCTGTGTTGCTTTTTCCCCTACCCTTTCAATTGTTTTTCATCCTCACCCAAGGATATGTTTATTGATTTTAGAGGGAGAGAGTGGGGGGGTGGGGTGGGGAGGAAGAGAGAGGGAAACATCGATGTGAAAGAGAAACATCAGTTGGGTCCTATACACACCCTAGGTATGTGCCCTGACCAGAAATTAAACCTGCAATCTTGTGGTGCATGGAATGATGCTCCAGCCAACTGAGCCACCCAGCCAGGGCCACCTTTCCAATTTTATTTCCAGATCTTATCTAAGTCATCATTCCTGTGGCCCCTGTGAGTTGGCTAGTAATTTGAATCTAAAAACAGGGTGGGGCAGAAGTAGGTTTACAGTTGTGAGTACTTGAAACAGGGAGTGTATTCCTGTAAACCTACTTTTGCCCCACCCTGTATCTGCTCAGGATCAGGAAATGTTTCTGAAGAAGGGAGCTGACAGGAATTTTCCTAATTCCAGGAGCACAGGCAGCAGGCACAAGAGCCTGGAACCTTCTCCCCTCTGACACTGTCCAGTTTTCTCCTCTTCCTTCATGGGCGCGCAAGCCCAGCGCTTCTTACTCCCTGATGTGCGTGCAGGCCACCTGGGGACCTGGTGTATACGCACATTCTGATGCTCTAGGTGTGAGGTGGGCTCTGCGTCTCTAACCAGAGCCCAGGAGGTGCTGATGCTGCTGGTCCACAGACCACACTTTGAGTAGCAGGGCCCTTTGGGGAGAAAGGGTCTTTGGATCATTATTTCGCTTGGGAGGACTATTAAGTCAATGAAAGGTAACGTCGCCATCTACCATAGGGACGCAGAGCAGCGTAGCTCCTACGATGATGAAAAGTGATACTTTTGGGGATTCCTGCTGCACAGGCCTCTCTTTAAATGGCAGGTAGGCCTTTAAACTGAAGAAAACAGCTCAATTCATGATAACCCCCCGCATGTGGTCCCTCTGTTGCAGATCTCTGAGGGCCCTGCATCACCCACCCCACCACCCCAACCCCTGAACCCACCCTGGCACACAACATCCTCTTCAGCAAAGGTCTTTGTTTTATAGATGCCACAGAAGCTGGATGGGTGACTCAGCTATTTGAGGGGTGAAGTCTGTGTTTGTCAGAAGTACATGTGTATTTGATTTTTGTTTGGGGGCTGGAGAGGGGAATGGCCACATTGTTTGTTTTGCTTCTGATAAAGGATGAGGGGCCATTTCTCAAACTTGGGGGCTAAAAATACAAACATTTGTCACTGCTGCTGGCTTTGTGACCCCAAAGGAAATTCGGGTTAACCACGGAAAGGGGAAGGTGCAATTTAGCACCATTGTGGGGGAACCTCACAGTTGACCCAAGAAGGGGTGCAATATGTGAGTGTCCTGAGCAAACCTAGGTTTGGGGGATTCTCTTGTTGACCCCACCTAGAGAGAGAGGCTTTTGGTCTGTTCCACCCCCTGTCCGTTGCCCCCTTCCTTCTTCCCTCTTCCCAGGACACCAACGATGAAACCCTAGATTCTCTTTTGGAACGACTGCCAAGGAGAAGTGTGTAGTTTCACTCTCCCATATGGGAACCCAATATGACACTCTGTATTCCTCAGCTGCTGAAAATATGGTCTTAATAACCTCCAACATGAATTTGTTAACCTTCCCAGGAGGGTGCACACTTTGGGAAAAGGCATCTTGTGCAGAGAAAACAAATGGATCACTATGGCCAACCTTACAGTTCCTCATGCCCTGCTCAATCAGAACTCCAGGCCACAGGGACACCCTCTGCATTTCTGGGAGAGAACTGTGGTAGGCAGAATAGAGGTCCCCCCAAAGATGCCCATTTCCTAATCTGTAGAACCTGTAAATATGTTACCTTCCATGGCAAAAGGGACTTTGCAGATATGATTAAGGGTTTTGAGATGGGGAGGTTATCCTGGGTTATCTGGGTGGGCCCAATGTCACTACAAGAATCCTTTTAAAAGGGAGCCTGGAGGTTCAAACTCAGCAGTGGGTGATGTGACAAAAGATGCAAAAGGTTGGCGTGATACAAAGATGGGGTCACAAGCCAAGGAATGCAGATGGCTTTAGGAAGCTGAAAACCCAAGGAAATGGATTCTCCCCTAGAGCCTCCAGAAGGAACCAGCTCTGCCAGTACCTTGATTTTAGCCTTAAAAGATCATTTTGGACCTCTGACCTCCAGAATTATAAAAAGATAAATTTCTGTTTTAAGCTATTAAGTTTGTAGCAATTTGTTACAGCAGCAATAGGAAACTAATATGGCTGCCTTATTGTCCCTTGAACACCCTTGTCAGGCCCATTTTTAAAAATATCATCAATGTGGTTATTATACATAGAAGCCGATAGTATAGAAGTAAGGATTGTGGTCTACAAAACTCTACCGTTTGCATTCCAGTTTTATATAGGATAACCAAATTATCTTGGTTTGCCCAAGATTTTCCCTGTTTTAGCACTGGAAGCCCCATGTCCCAGGAACCCCCTGTCTTTGGCAAACCGGAACAGTTGGGTTGGTTACCCTAAATTCCAGCTGCATCGCTTATTTAATTGTGTGACTTTGAGCAAGTTACTTTAACTTTCTCAGCTGCAAAATGGAAATAATGACAGGGTTGTTGTGAGAACTAATTGGGCTACTATGTATAACAGTGCCTAGCTCATAATAAGTGCTCAGTAAATGTTAGCTTTTATTATTATGTAAGACCAGGTGTGGTACAGGTGTAGAGCTGGTTCATTAGGAAGGGAATACTATTTTTGAAAACCTCAGGCCATGGTGTGAATCTTAAGCATTTGTCTGTCTTTACCTCCTGATCGCCAGGGAGTCCCTCCCTTCTCTCTGAGCCCATGAGGACTTGCTTCGTGGGGAGCAACGTGACACTCACCTGCCATGTGACTGGAGCCTACCCTTCTGCAAAGATTCTGTGGCTAAGGAACCTCACCCAGCCTGAGGTCGTCATCCAGCCCAGTAGCCACTATGTTATCACCCAGAATGGCCAGAGCTCCACCCTGACCATCCAGAACTGCTCCCAGGACCTGGATGAGGGCTACTACGTCTGCCGGGCTGAGAACCCCGTGGGGGTGAGGGAAGTGGACATCTGGCTGAGCGTCAAAGGTGAGTGACCCAAGTGGCCCCAAATGAGGTTTGAGAGCTTCGTAGGACCTGGTACCAGCATGGGGATGCTTAGTGCTTCCCTGCCTCTGGGAGAAGGTGTATCTGTTTGCTTGTGGCTTGACAAGATGGGTGGGAAAAATTAATGTCCAGTCTTAAATCTTTAATATTTGCATAGGGATAAAAACTACTTAATATCTACTATATACTAGAGAATATCAATCTATAAATGAAAAAATATATAAATACAAAATATATAAAAGTTAAAAATATATCATGTAAGTTATGAAGTGTAATAGCAAACTGAACACTTGAGAAGCTTCATCGCACTTAAGATACAGAACAGGGCCGTCATTGCTAAAGTTGCCTGTAGGTGTTTGGCCAGATCTAGAAAACAACATCAAAACTAATAAAATGGGACATCTACGTAAATTTGCATTTCAAAAAACAAAGAATAATTTTTAAGTAATATAAGTAGGTCCCAAATATTGTGCCAGGCATACTTACTGTAAAAAATTGTTGTTTTTATCAAAACCCAGATTTAACTGGGTTTCCTGTATTTTATCTTGTAACCCTACCTGTAGGTCCCTTTTTAGTCTCCTAAGAAAGGTAACCAATATCCTGAATTTCATGTTTTATTTAAGAAAAAAGATTGCTACGTATGTACATGTCTAAATAATGTGTTGTTTATTTTTGTTTCTGAGTTTTAAAAAATGGTGGTTACCATACAAATGTAGTCTTCTGTGACTTGCTGTTTTTACTCCACATTTTGTTTCTTTGACTTATTTATACTGATATGTGTAATTATACTTTGTACCTCTTCACCACTGTATAACTTCCCTTTGTGTCACCCACTATTACACAACTAAGTTACTGATTTTCCTGCTGATAGATGGGTTCTTATTTTTTAGTTTTTTGTTGTGATGAACAAACAGTGTTGCTATGAAAATATTTTACCCAACTCCTGTGTGTACATATACACAAGGTCCCCAGGCAAATATTTCTCTTAGAATATGTATACGGAGTAGGAATGAAGTCTTACAGGTCATGTGCATTTTTATCCTTATAGGATAACCAGATTATCTTACAATGTGATTATATCAATTTCCATTTGTAACAGCAGTATATAAGAGTGTCCTTGTTCCACTTTTTCACCAGCAGGCTTTATGATTTGGTGCAAAATGGAACCTAATTGTGCTTCTAATTTGAATACTCAGAAGGTTGAATGTTATTTTATGTTTATTTGCTATTTATATTTCTTCAGTGAAATTCATACATACTTGTATCTTTCGATATCTTACTCTTTCATGTAGATACATAAGCATTCTTTAGAAATTCCACATACTGATTCTTTATTAGTTTTATGTTACAAATATCGTCTTTCAGTTCCTTGTCTTTTTTACTTTCTTTATGGTATCCTTTGATTAGCAAACAGTCTTACTTTAATGTACTTGATTTTATGGACTTCTTATATCATTAGCAATTTTTGTCTTAAAAATCCTTAACTGTCCCACATTCACAAAGACATTAAATGTTATGATGTTTTGCCTTTCACAATTAAATCTTTACTCCATCTAGAATTGATTTTTGGGAGTGGTATAAGGTCAGGATCAAGTTTCCCCCCACTCCCCTCAGTTTGGATAACCATTTATTCTAGTGCCATTTCTCAAATAGTTCCTCTCTTTACTCACCCATCTGTCATATATCAAGTTTCCTTTTATGTGCAGGCCTGTTATTGGATCCTCCATCCTGTTCCATTGATCACTGTTTATTGAGGCACCAATAACTCACACTCTAAATTACTATGGCCTTATAGACACTCTTCATGTGTGGTAGACACAGAGAGATTTTAACTTTCCAATGTTCTTTCACATCACGTGCTTTACTTGATTCCCATCAACTGTCTGAGGTAGGGAGATGAGGTATTTATCCTGCTTTTCAGAGAGGTCGTATGCCGTGCCCAACATCGTGAAACCAAGATAAGACTGGGACGCAGGCAGAGGAGGGGAGATCTGGATCTTGTACCTGCATGTGTGTCAGGTGGAACAGTCAACAGTGTGATTTGTCTTTACAGAACCTTTGAACATCGTGGGAATTGTGGGAACCATCGTGAGCCTCCTTCTGCTGGGAGTGGCCATTATCTCAGGGCTTATGTTGTATTACAGCCCTGTTTTCTGCTGGAAACGTAAGGACTTCTTGGGTCCTCTTGCCTCTCTTTCAGGCTTTTTGAAAGGGTGTGGTTGGGGGAAGGAGGCCCCTGTTATGCTCCCACCTGAAGTCCAATTCTGTAGGCTTCTTCATTGGGTCCAGATGTGCAATAATGAAGCCCCTAAGCACCATTCCAGAGCTCCCTGTCACCTCTCATGCTGGGTCAGTTTTCTCATTGTCCTTTCCTTTGTAGACATTAGATTGATTAAAAACTTCTGTGAGGGTGAATTCGATGTTATTTGATATTAATTTTTTTTCTTTCTCTCTTTAGTAGGAAACACTATCAGGTGAGTGTTCCCTAGACTCAAGTCAACACACCGTTTCCATGATCTGTCTTCACTGCTGTTTTGTTTCCTTTCATAAGAACAGTAATAGCAACTACCCTTGAGGACCAACCATGTGCCAGCACTGGGCTGGGGGCTTCATTAGGCATTATCATGATAAGCTCATAAACTCTCCATTTTCAAGATGGGGAGATCGAGGCTCAGTGAAGTAATTTCTGCAGTCTCATCCCGGAAGTAATGGCAGTGCTTGCATTCAGACCTAGATCTAACTGATTCCAAAGTCTGTGTTCTTTTCACAATGCTAGATGTCAGGGTGGGGCACATAGCTGGGCTGTCATTGGGGCATATAGCCCAGTTATTCATGCATTTATTTTACCTAATTTTATAAAAAGAACTAAAAGGAAGAGTAAGTCATAGTCTTAGAGCATGTTTGGGGAAACTAGTTTGAGCATGCCTTGAAGCCCCTCCCAAAAGGAAACCTCGGTTGGGAGAAAAGTAACTAAACGGAACTTAGGTGTTTTATTCCATAAGGAGATTCTGAATGGGAGCAAAGAACTCTTCTGTTTGCTTTTCTTTACCCATTCATAACCATGGGATATTTTTATTCTCAGACCACCCTTCGTAATGAGGGGATATGATTGTTTTGGGACCCTTTCTCCATGGGCACAGTGTTACCTTTATTGCCACATACCTGAGGGCCATTCTCCCAGCGAGTCTGTCATTTCCCAAGTTTATTTCTCACAGGAGGTAGCAGTAAGGCATAGTGGGAAAAGGCTTTGGAATTCGTGGACCTAGGTTCAAATTGCACCTTTGCCATTCCCAAGCCCTTTGCTCATGGAAGATCCCTGACCTTCTCTGAGCCTTTGCCTCCTCCTCATCTTTCTCAGAGGGAGACTGTGAGGATTAAATGAGAATGTAATGCTCCTAGGACTGGGACTGGCCTGTGGTATGTGTTCCTCTTTCCTTAAGAAATGTATAGTCTGACTGGGTAGGCAAAACCAGCAATGCGCTAAGAGCAGTTCACTGCTAAACAGCTTGGCATGGACTCCAAATGCAACGGTAGTTCAGAACTTCAAGGGGAAGGAGAGGACTTTGGGCCGTAAATAACGAGGAGGAGGCGAAATTTCAGTTAGCGGAGCAGAGATAAGGGCATTTCAGAAAAGGAACAGAGCATTTGTGTACATGCCGTGAGGGGGACTAATATGTTAGATGCCTGGGACAATGAGGTCACCTTCTGAGGAGGAGGGGAAGAATAAAACTCACCCAGAACAAGATAAGATTATCTGTAGCAATCTGTGGCTGTGTCTCTTCGAGAGATGACAATCACACTGTCGCCTCATGACTTAACCAAGGTGAATGCAGGAAGAATTTTCCATGTTACCAAAGGGGTTGCAAAGAATCTAGTGTTTTCCATTCAGCAAGGGCTGATGTTGGGTAAATAGGGCATATTCCTGAATGTTTCTCCCCCGTTGGCAATTAGGGGACAAGACATGGGTGATGTCATGGTTTTGGTGGATGAGGAAGAAGTAGATGTGGAGGAGGAAGAAGATGCTGCAGGAGAGGAGGTGGAAGACGAGGAAGAGGAAGCAGCTGACAGGGAGGAGTTGCCAAAAGAAATACCCAAGCACGGCCACATTCATAGAGTGACTGCACTGGTGAATGGGAACATAGACTGGATGGCCAATGGACTACAGGCTCTGCAAGGTGAGCTCTTTTTCCCTTTCTTTCTTTCTTTTTTTAAAATTTTATTTATTTTTAGAGAGGGAAAGGAAGGGAGAAAGAGAGAGAGAGAAACATCCATGCGCAAGAGAAACATGATCAGTTGCCTCTTGCAGGCCCCCAACTGGGGACCTGGCCTGCAACCCAACCAGGTGCCCTAACCAGGAATTGAACAGGCGACCTCTTGGTTGGCTGGTCGATGCCCAACCCACTGAGCCACACCAGTCAGGGTGAGCTCTTTTTCCTTAAAAGCACTCCTGCTAGGTTGTGGTGAGCCTCCCAGTAGGAAATTTCTAAGTGCTTTTTCAAAGGCTGGGGAAGATAGTTAATCTGGAACTGGAGAATCTTTTATCAACTACCAATGTAACAATTAAATTGACAAACACTTACCAAGTGCCTACTTCGGGAAAGGCACAGTATTGGCATTGCTGCCGAATAGAAAAGAAAGACATAATTTCCGCATGCAGGGGGCTTTATGAGACCAGTTAGAGTGAACAGACTAAAAGACGTGGGGGAAATTAAAACAGAGGCAACATTTAACCAGCACTTGGAGAGAGCAGTAGAGAAGCTGTCACAAGGAGGAATGTGATTAATTGCCCGATGAATGACATGTTTAAAAATTACAGGACCTCAAGAGAAAGAAGAGAGTTTGAGGGGTATGTTGGTCAGGAGAAGCTTAGTGAAATAAGTGGGATATGAGGCAAGTCTTTGAGGACAGTCGAGTTTGAATAAGCAAGCAGGCGTGAGCCAAAAGGAGGAAGGGTGGACAGTGTCAAGCATGCCAAGAGGATTTTGAGTGGAAAGAACAGGTGAAAAGGGAACGGACCCTACCTCACCTGCTCCTCCCTGAAATCCAATTCTGAGACTTACTAGTGAAGGACTAGAAATGAAGGTGACTGAAGACCGATGGAAACGGGGTCACCTCTATTGAGATCACTCAGAATCGGATCTACCTCTCCCTCCTGTACAGACGACAGCAGTGAGCAGCAGAGTGACATCGTTCAAGAGGAAGAGAGGCCAGTTTGAAGAAAGAGATGTCTTCCATGGTCCTGTCCTAAGAGCTTGAGAAGCCACAGTGAAGATGAGCTTTTCATTTTGCTTCGACTTGACTTGCCCCCCTGCCTGAGGGCTTAAAATGGTTTGGGGCTCTCAGCGCGCACACACACACACGCACGCACACACACACACATACATCTTCCATTTTTTTAAAAATTGGTTTGATTTGCTGTAATTTATTTTAATGATGTTAAAATGCTTTGGGAACAGGCAGTGTGCAGGGGAAAGCCACATTTGGCATCTGCGGTGCCCTTTTCTCTGTGACTTCTGGCTTTATCCAGGTTGACTGATGCTGATTTGGGGGGAGGAGGAGTGGGAGGAGGCACTTGGCTTCAGTGCCCTTTGCCACTGTTAAATGTCTGTAACCAGCTTACCTCAGCACACAAGGGTGCAGTGTGGGGTGATAGGGACATTTCAAGGAACCAGGTAAACGTCAGTGCACTGGAAAAGGTGAGGAGGGATCAGCTACCGACGCTAGTCAGAGGGAAGCAGTATAGTTCAGGTTTTTGGAGTGGGAACACCCAAACCTGAATCGGGGCCTTGCTACATGTTTCAAGGGCATGGGCAGGTTGCTCTACCCCTCTCCCCTGGGCCTCAGTTTCCTCATCTACAAAATAGGTGAAATTGTAGCCACCTTACAGGGTTATGGTGAGGACCTGAGATGTGAAAGTGCCTAGGAGGTGCTCAATAGACGGTCTTTATCTTCTTCACCTTCCCTAGTGGAAGAAAAAAATGTCATCTGTAAGCTGCAAGCTGTTGCCTGGGCCCTTCACTCTTTGTAGAATGGATTCAGACGAGGGCATCATCAGAGCTCTCCTGATGTTTGCTTCCCTGGAAATACAATTCTTTTCAAAAGAGGTAGGGGCCCACAAGAGGAAGTGCCTTTCATTAGAACCTCACATTTTGCAAAGCTTCATATTTTTATAAAAGCCTCTTACATGAAACACTATTAGCTTTCCTTTCCTGTTCTTCCCTTCTGTGACTTTGAAAGAAGGCAGGAGAAATGTTTGTAAGGGAGTAGTATCTGGTGAGAAGTACTCCTTGGGCAGACCAGTGCATCTGGCCTCCGTTTCTCAATCTCTGAAATGGGAAAACTTGTTTCCTTCTTTTCTTTAAGGATATTATGAGGATACACTGATTAATAATGCTAAGTTTTGAGTGAAAATAGCATGTGATAAGTTTAAGCTGCTGATGCTTCCTGTAGAACCTGTACGGTTTAGAGGTATTTTCCCCAATTTCATTCAAATCTCTTTTAAATGCCAGGGGCCTTATGTGCAAAGGGTGTGTGCTAAGCATAAAAATCTGACTTGAATTTTCATTCTTTAATGTTGCACATTCTGCTCTGATAGGCAAGATCTAGGGCTTGAAGGAGAAACCTCCCTTTTCAAACAACAGGGACTGGGACTCCTAAAATGAGACACTGGTTGTCTGCAGGGTACCCTGCAGGTGTGCTTGGGGTTGGTCTGTTTTCTTGAATGAAGGATGAAGGGACTAAACTGAGCAAGTCATTCGAAGTGAGTCCTGTCCCCGGCTGAGAACACGGGGGAGCTGGCTGCAGATTTGTACCTGTCAGGAACAGCTGTGAAATGCTGTCTCATTGTTGGGCTGGGTCTGTTGCTGCGTGCTATCTCATGTCCGTAAACCACTCTAACCAGTCTAAGTTAGTGTCATTTACAGAACAGATACTTAGGTTGCTTCTAAAATTACTGAACACTGAGCTAGTCTCTCCTTTAGAATCTTGCATGAATTCCATTCCCGCCTACTTTGCAGAGGCAACAATACTTTTAAAAAAGAAACAAAGCTGTAGCAAAAATTCCCTAGCTCCGGAGCACAGGATGATTTTCAAGGTCACTGAGATGTTTCTGCGATTTCCTCTTCTCCTGCACACATGCCTGATAGATAGGAAATCTTCAAGACAGTTTTTCCACTAGCAAATGGGAGCTTCAAGGTCTTGGTGCCAAACACTATAAACCCTTGACTAGTTGAGCTGTGACCGCTGTCACTTATATCTGAGCCCTGTGTACACATTAATACGGCTGGGTTAACCCAGGTACCGGGGGGCTTCATATTTTAAGGGTTTTTAAAAAAGGAATTAGGGCTTTTTTTTTTTTCTTTTAAGATGACCCATCCCCAAATCCACAAACACGTTGACAATTACAGACTTTGTGTGGCAAAGTCCAAGCTGTTACAATATGCTTTACGAACATTCTTATCTGAGCGCATTGTGAACTCAGAGACCAAGTCTCCTTATCAGAACCAGGAAGATATTTCAGGGCTATCACAACGGCTATTTTTCTTAAAACCTGGTGGACATTGGGGAAAGGGCTCCTGCAATTTTGTGGCTTTGATATTAGCTCCAGTTCTCACAAGCACATACAGGCCCTCTTAGTGCAGCAGGAAAACACATGATGGAAAATTTTCATAACCCATGCACTTGAAACCTGGAAAATCATCCTTGCTGGATAAAAGTTATGATGATGCAATAAGTGCCAACAGGTATTTCTCACCATGGGGCTGGCCAGGATCTGCAGCAAAGAAAAATAAGCAGACCCTCTGAAATATCTGCTGTGTGGGAGGTGGGTTGGGAGAAATTCATTCTACCGTTATAATAATGGATTTTTTTTAAAAAAATTATGGAATAAAGTTATTTTTTAAATAAAAGCTTTAGTGAGCTTGATTGAGGCTTGATTAGTAAATTGAAAGATTTGGGGAAGTGGGTTTACCTCCCTCATTTTTTTTTTTAATTAGCTTTCCTACTATTGGTAACAATAGTGTTTTCGTTGCTATTTTATTCTTTTCCATGGCTGGTAGATGTCACCCACCCTCTTGCATCTACTAAGACAACACCACTGCCGTTTTTAACGTCCCTGAGAAATTTGCTTTTCCATTTTTTTTTCTCCCAACTTAAGCCATTTTGCTCAGATGGCAAGCGATAGAAAGGGCCAGAAGTCACCATGGAGAACACAACTGATGGACTGTCTGCCAAGACGATTTAAATCGACCTTCCGGTCGCTGTCCTTATTGGTGGCTTTGGAGATGTTCACCGGACCCCAGCTACCTGTAGTCCCCACAATGTCTCACCCCACCTCCCACTTGCGGTTGCCCCATTCCTTTCCCTTTTGCTGTTCTAGGCCTTTCCTGTTACGCGATTCCAATCTATTCCCCCCGCCCTCCCCTTTTTTCTCACTTGACTCCAAGCTCCCTGGCTCTTGAGCAAAGCTGTCGCGGTTTAAATGTACTTCCTTTCCCACCGAACCCACGTTTCCGACCTGAGCCCGTTTCCCGCGATCTAGTCGCACCCAGTGCCCCCTCCAAGCCCGCTTACCGAGCCCGGGGTCTTGCCCTCGCGTTCACTTCCGCTCCCTCCAGCCCAGGAGGCCCCAGCCCTCCCAGGTCACACCCACGTCTACCCTGCGCGTCCGTTCTCGGGCCCCCCATTTATCGATGCCCCCTTCCTAGCGGCTCGCTGCCCCTGTAAACCTTGGCAGGAGCGTTCCCTCCATTCTTTCACTGGTTCCCATTTTTTAAAAACAGCCCGGCTTCCCCTTCTCTGAACCCCAGCCGGGCTGCTGGGCTCCTCTACCTGGGCTCCCCCTGAACCCGAGGTCGCGGCCTCCTCAGGTGTCGCTCCAGCTCGGTTCTCCGGACTCAGTCCCTACGCCCTTCCACACGCTCGGCTGCTCCGGGCCTCGTCCTGCCCCCCACCCCGCCCCCTGCAGGCTTGCTTTTTGTGCCCCCAATTCTTTTCCTGGGGCTCCCCGCTAGGCGCTCCCCCTCCGGTTCCC
>PVJD01011811.1:0-43735 GCA_004026545.1 Mormoops blainvillei | reverse complement strand
CATGTTTATGACTTCAAGATCTACAGGATATAAATTTATTATTCATATAAAACAAATATATTATTGTGAGGATAATAGTCTCAAATATTTCTTAGCAAAAAGATGATTTATCTTTTACTAAAATGTGCTTTGAACATATAAAAATAAGAGGCAAAATTAGCAGATAAAAATCTTAAGAGCTAAGTATGCCTTTAATGGCAAACTACTTAGCTTTTCCTGAATTAAAAAATGTAACAGTACTTTGGCTGGTGTGGCTCAGTGGATGGAGTACTGGCCTGTAAACCAAAAGGTTGCTGGTTTGATTCCCAGTCAGGGCAAATGCCTAGGTTGTGGGCTAGGTCCCCAGTTGGGGGCGTGCAAGAGGCAACTGATTGGTGGATCTCTCTCACATTGATGATTCCCTCCCTCCCTCCCTCCCCTTCTCTCTAAAAATAAATACAAAAATATATTTTTTAATGTAAAAGTCAATTATTAAAATTAATTACTTAAAATGCAAAATACTATTTTATTCATATTGTTTATCCATGAGCAACACAGGTTGTCTCTTTAAATATTTTTTTTATCTTTTGATTTTTTTCAGATACTGCTTATTATTATAATGTAGATATAAGCCAGTTTTTGGTCTTTAGTCCTAGAAGAGACACAATTAAGTAATCAAAGCACTTATAATGACTACTGGATTAGGCCTGGGGCATCAGTAGGAGACAATCTCTGAATATACGATGCTGACAATCTAGTGAGGTCAGAATAGGAGGAATGTATGATATTTTGTTTAAATACTAGAGGTTGCCCAGAGAATATAAAGAGGTCAAAACTAACTCTGATATCTACAAGTTGGGGAAAGTGTCCACACAAGGGCAGGTATTTGAGCCTTGCCTTGAAGGTTAGGGCATTCTACTGTGACAGTGTGCCTTTTCCAATATGGGAAAAGGGGAAATGCAGTGCTACTTTGTTTAATCTTGATCTGTTCTGCTGAATTGGAATCCCCCTTCTGCTGGCCTCATTCACCAATAATCTGGCGTAGTATTGGCACACAGCACATGCACAATAAATATTTCTTGAAGGGATGAATGGCTGAGGTGAGGACAAGATTGTAGAAGGTCAGGTTGAAGTGTCTGGACATATTCTGTGAGCAGCCAAAGTCACAGAGGTCGATAAGCCAGGAGACCTATGATCCCATTTGCTATGTAAGAAGATGAAAAGTGATTCTACTGGAAATGCAGAGGATGGATCCAAATAGGACAAGACTATGGGTCCACTGAATTAGAAATTCTAGGAGATAGTTATAAATTGCAGAAGAGAAATGAAGAGAACTTAAAATGGAGACTCTGTGGATGGTGGGACGAGCTTCCAAAAAGCAGTGCAAAGGATTCATTGACTAGCTGGACATGAGGGGTGAGGAAGAGGTAGAAAGGAAAAGATGAGATTTCTGGGTTGAGAGGTGGTGGAGTATTATTAGTTGAGATCATGAATACAAAGAAGGAACATATTTTAGAGGTAAGATGAGTTTAATTTTGGATGTGTTCAGCCTGCTTTCTTGAAGGGTATCCAAGCAAAGCAGGACCTGGGCTAAAGTACGTAATTTTTTGAGAGTCATGAGTATGGAGATGATGCTTGAGGCTATGAGTGGAAACGAGGTGTACAAGAAAGGGTGTGAAAAGAGAAGGATAAAATGCAGATGAAACCTTGGGGAACATCCTTCTAAGGAACAGACAAGGGGGTGAAGAGTCAAGAGCTAACACTGATTTGAACACAAACCTTGAAACAGATGCCATTTTATGTACTTTGCATAAATTGCCTAGTTCAATTTCTACAACAGCCCTGGGAGGCCTTATCGGAGAAGCTTTGGCTGAAGGGAGCTTAAGTAGGCACTGGCCAACTTTTACTGTAAGGGTCAGATAGTACATATTTTAGGATTTTCAGGCAACTTTTCCTCCTCTGAAGCTCAAAAGCAGCCATAGACAAACAAATAGGCATAGCTGTATTCCCATAAAGCTCTATTTATGGACACTGACATTCAAATTTCACATAATTTTCATATGTCAACAATATTATTTTTCTTTTGATTTATAACCACTTAAAAATGTGAAAACTATTCTAAGATCGTGGGCTATATAAAAACAGGGAGCAGACTATAGTTTAGTTTTAAAAGGGGGGGTTATTAACCGTCAGATGTGAGCCCTAAAAATATTACCGAATCTTGCAAATAGGAGGCAGTTGGTATCGCAGCAAAAGTGGTTTCAGCAGAGTGAGGGGCAAGACCCTGTTATAATAAGTTGGGGAATAATTAGGAGGGACATAGAATAAGTGTAGAGACTTTTAAGCAAGTTTGTCAGAGAAGGAAAAAACAGAACTAAGGTGAGATTTTAAGGGAAAGGCATTGCCTAGAAAGGTTTTTTATTTTGTTTTGTTTCTTTGTTCTCTCATTTAGACAATTTGACCATTTTTGAAGGTAAAGGAGCCATGTGAAAAAGAATAGAGATTATAGATTTTTCAGAAATTAAATCATTGGTAGAACAAGACCCTGTGGACGACAGGAGGGCATGGGGTTCTGTGTATAGGTAGACAGATCACCTTTGTTTTTCTGTCCTTTGGCAGAAGTTTGGAATAAGCCATCATATCATTTTCTGTGGTCCCTATTCTGAATGATGCTTCTAAAATGGCTTCTAAGATGGTGAAGAGGAATTCTCTTTGATTCTTAAAATAATCCTGCCTGACAGATAACCTGGTGTTACTGTCTATATTGTACAGATGGATCAAGAGTTAAATGTATTCAGAGACACCTCGCTGACAGGTGGAAGGTGAGAACCCAAACACTATTCTTGGTCCGATTCCCTTTCCCTTGTATTCTGCTTCCTTTCCCACTCTAAGTAACTTGCAACATGCAAGAGAGTTTAGTGGTGATATAAGTAAGATTTGAATATCACATTAAAGATCTTTTGATTTTGAGGCTTATGTTGAAAAGGGGTCATGCATTCGTAGTTTTCTATTCTGGAAATCTGAAGTAAGTATATATTAATTACTTTCATAATTAAAGTTTTGCTTTTGGCTTTTAGTTGTTAAGACCTTTTAGGAAACTCAAAGTATAACTCTTAGCTACATTAACTGTGGGTAATGCCTATCTATGTATAGGGACCTGCTCTGATGATGTCATTTATAGGACAATTGACTTGATAAGCCCATTTCCCAGTCCTTTCTAGCTACTAGACAGTCAGATAGTAGGCAAATAGATTATTCTTGAGGGTGAAAAAAACTTGGTAAAAACTTAGGGAGGTTTGTAAATAGTTGAAAAGTAGTGGAGACAGTTTATTTAATCCACGCTGAAATATTAACCACATCAAAAGTTCTATCTTTTTTCCATTTCTTTCAAAATAAAAGTGATATAATCTAAAAATAGTGATGGAGTAGAAGCAGTGGTGTTTAAAAACTAAATTCTACCTGCAGTTTGAATTTTGTTAGGGCCTCCACAGACCCAGAAGAGTTCAGAGACAATGCTACCTAACCTGACAAGGAGGTAACTTTCCTTTGATACCCCCCGCCCCCCCGATCCCCCCCCCGTTTTGGCTGTCTCCACATTCCCCTCACTTCTGCCAATGCAATAGTTGCTAAAACCTTCAGCTCCATAGTTCTTAATGTGTGTTAGCCAGGAAGGGCAAAGGGGCTCCATGAAAAGTCATTTAAAAGAAAAAAATGAACAAGTGTAAAAACAACTAATGCATGTGGAAACATTTCAGGTCATGAGAAAAGTATGTTGGGAAAAGGAATTCAACAGAGAAAGAAAGCTTTAGTATAACTTCAGAACACATTGCACTTAAAAGTAGAAAACAAGTTTTTAAAATGGGCAAAAAGAAATTACTGAAAGCTGCAAAATTATTATTTAACTATTTATTTCTCATTATCCATGTTAAGTGACATCTCCAACATGCTTGTATATGAAAGAAAAATCATGCCAAAGTGTGATGGAACCTTCCAAATTTCGAGGAATAGAAATCAATTATGCTATATTAAGACTACATGATTCTTTGAATAAATAATTTTGCATTTCAAGTTAGGACTCCATTTTAAGCTGTATTTACTTTCAGTCGGCCTTTTTGCTCCCATGCTAGACTTGCTTTCTCTCTGCTTCTCTACCTGCATCCCTGAATGCATTACTTTCTAGTTACAAGCCCTGACCTTACTTACCCTGATAAATCCCTGAGTCCGAAGTCACTCAGGATCCAATTTTATATATTTTCAGCACAACGGTATTATTTTAATTATTTAATGATGTTTCCATACTATAATTCTTCTCTTCTGAGATCAAACCATACAGTTATGTTCTCTGTGCTATATCCTCTTTCAGATACAGATGCTTGGCACACGTGTTCTGGGACAAATTGTTTCCATTAATCGAGATGTATCTAAGGTGTTTTTTCCATAGGGGTTGTAGTAATAAAATGTTTTTTGGATTTTTCTTTCTAATTTATTATATTCATTGAGTGCTATAATTAAAGTTTAGGAACCGAAGGAAATTGCTTTAGAGCATAAAGTTTTCTGGAAAGGAAATATCTGTCCAATTACTAAGAAGGCTCCTATTTATAAAATTCAAAATATCCAAGTAAAAGAAACTGGGGTAATAACTTTAAAGTATTTGTCCTGTACAGTATCCACACATATAGAAAAATACATAAAGTAACATACACTGCAGCAAGTAATTGTAAAGCAAACATCCATGTAAATACCATTTGTTATCGACTGAATAGCGTCCTCTTGAATTTCCTATGTTCAAGTCCTAATTCCAGTGTGCCCCTGTGAGATAAGGCCTATAAGGAGGTAAAAGGGTTTAAGTGAGGTCAGAGGGTGGGGCCTTAATTGGATAGGACTGGTGTTCTTCTAAGGAGAGGAAGAGACAGTAGAGAACTCTCTCCCAGGCCACAAGCCCACAGGAGAAAGGCCATGTGAAGACACAGTGTGAAAGCAGCCATCAAAAAGCCAGGGAGAGAGGCCTCAATCAACCATGATGGTGCTGTGATCTTGGACTTAGAGCTTCCAGAACTGTGAGAAAAGAAATGTCTGCTGTTTATGGCCCCCAGACTGTGGCATGCCATTGTGGCAGCCCTAGCAGATTAATACACCATCCAGGTCAAAAAACAGAACATGACCAGAACGTCAGAAGTCCCCTATGTGTCTCTTTTCTATCATATTCTCCTTAGAGGGCAGCACTGCTGATTCATACGGTAATCGTTTATTTGTTTGCCTTTATACTTTTACCACATATGCATGGATCTCTAAATAATGTAGATTTTAAACTTCATATAGATAAATCTATGCTGTGAATATGACTGTCTCCAACTTGCTGCTTTTGCTCAACATAATATTAGTAAGACTTTTCTGTTGCTATTTATAACTCTAGTCCGTTCATTCGCATTAAGATAGAGTATTTCATTGTATAAATATACAATTGTGGATAGATGTTTGAGTTTTTGCTTTGGCTATATGGGTGTTGTTGTAATGAACATCCCTGTACATGGCTCCATCATACATATACATAACATGTGTTTGCATCCCATACCTACCCCAAGTCCATTTTCTCTTCTCCTCCCTGTTCTATTCCTTGTGAAGTTGACTCCCAGTGTGGGCCTCATGTGGTCTTCTTGCTGATTGGCTTCTGGTTGGGTTTGACCCATGGGAGATGGGGTATGTGCAATGGGAAATTGGCATCTTGTTGAGTTTGGCTAATATGAGCCAAAGGCAGGATATCTGAGGGGCGAGAGGTTTGAATATTTTTTTCCAGTCTCTCTCCCTGCTTTGGAATTGAGTCTCAAAAACTGGTTTCACTCTTCCTTGTGTTAGCTCCTTCTGGGAGTCTCAATCTTCTTGGTTCCTTTTCTCACTGGATATAGGACCAATGTTTCCCCTCCCCTGGTCTCTTTAGTCCTGGGAGTGGTAATGACTTCCCATTAATGCTTGTCTCCAAGCATCTTATTGTACCTTACCTGTTTCCTTATCCCTACCCACACTTCTATAAGGCTTGTGAAAATCTTCACTGATACTTTTTGGGTGAATGTTGTTTCTTACTGGGACTCTGCCTGATACCTGGATCTTAAATTTCAATTAAATAGAAATTATAAGTGTCTCTTTAAGTACAATGCCTATTCAAATCTTCTGAATAGCTGTCACATTTTATTTTAGGTTTAAGTAGAAATGTGTTGCTAAAAATGAAAACACGGGTCCAAATGTAAAAAAGATGTCAAAGGCTCACTAGAGGTATTGAATATTAGGTGATATCATAAAATTGGATTGAAACATGTAATGTATGAATTAATCTAGGATCACAAATTGGAGCTCATATGCCTTATCTTCAAGTTGGTAACTAGTCAAATTATTCGTGGTTTTCTAAATCTCTAATACTCAAGGGTTTCTTATTTATCCCACTTTTATGAATGTGTTTAAGAAGCTCTTTTGCAAGGCCTACTAAGCTATTCCCTGCATGTTATCTGACTCCCTTCTGTTCTGGTCTCTGCAGAGAGTACCTCACACTCATGAATGCACTAAGAGGGCTGAGTCCCTGCAGGAACCAGGGGTTTCAGCATTGCAATTAGTCACAACATCTACCTCTATGTTCCAACATTTAAACTTGGAAGGAGAAAATATGCACAACCTTTCCAGAAGTCCTTTTCCTTTGAGCTCAGTACTGTGTAAAATCTTAGCTTCACTTTATGGGCTTTGCTGCTGTTGCTGATTCACTCTAAACTTTGTGTAAACTCCAAATCTACACTGAGGAAACACCTGTATTTATTAACCCATTTATTTTGTCATGGGTGTTTTGATTTTATCAAATTTTAACCAAAATAACAACTGAGTTATTTTTTTAAAACAGTTGTAGTTTAGTTTGAACATAATATAAAAAACTCTATGATACCATTTGTGTGTGTTGCTTCTGAATGTACAAGCATGAAATATCTAAGCACAAACACCCAAAGGGAAAAATCAGGGTTGACATAGTCAGTTGACTCCAGAGATACTATATGACCTTGAGTAGATATATATGGTGAAGATTTTGTTTGTTACTATGTTTTATTTGGCTCCCTTTGAATATGTACACCTGAGTATGTATCCAAAATAATATAAGAAATCCTGGTCTTGGTATGTTGTTTCCAAGGAAAAAGGTGATAGAATATTTTCCATGGTATTCTCATTACTCAGAAAAATGTCGGGACCATAGTAGATGCTCAATAAAGATCATTTTTTTGTTGTTGAGAAAGCCAGTGTTATACATTTATTGAAGAAAGACACTTCGATTCTTCAAATCTGCCAAATATTTATCACATAAGCCTCATTTGATACTTTAACAACCCTGTGGCTATGCCCTTGGTGTCCTGCACGCAGAGTATGAAGCAGACGGTAAAGACAAGCTCCTATGGAACACGCCGTGTTGGAAGTGAAGTCCCAGCCCCTGAGATGCTGTTTGTATTGCTTAATAGCCTCTGAAATCAGTATGAGACTAATGTACAGTCACTAATTTTACAACTGTCCTCTCCTAACACAAAACATAAGGTTTTTAAATAAAGAGAACAAGTTAAATATAATTTGTATCAATACATTAGAGGAACATTTGTACTTTGGGAAAAGAAAAAGAATGTAATGCATTTTAATGCATATTGCAGTACAAATAGATGCTCAGCCTTACTTTGACATTGCAGTGTATTTACAGCTATAAAAATTAATTATTTTTTCTATTAAATTTTAATTATGTAAAGTTCTTAAATAAATGAAAAATTTGAGGATTTGAAATGAATGTATCATTTTAAATGTGTTTGTATGTGATATATATGTGTACAGTATTTTAAAGTTACAAAATTTCTGACTCTGGCTTCTGACCCTTGGCTATATTTTAACCGAACATGTTCAATACTTGGAAAAATACAAGATGAAACCAGTTAATATCATGGAAAAAACCAGTGCTAAGGTAGGATGTCAAAGTGAAATTAGAGTATAAGAAACATTAGCAATAGAAGGAGCAGGTTTAGCTGTGCCCAGTCAACATCGTCAGATGAGCTGATTTGAGTTCTTGGGGTGCTTCTGAACTGTGTAACAAGAAAGGATACATATGAAAACATTTAGTACAGTACTTGGAACATAGAAACAGCTCAAGGCATGATTTGTAACATCCATCTTCCCTCTATGTGATATGTAGTAATTCACCCATACCTTCTTTAAAGCTTCCCTGATGAGTAAAATCTGTATAGATTGCTCTCTGTACTCTCCAAAGGCAGTAAGGCACAATGAAAGTGTACTGTAAGGACTACTGGTTTATCATAATTGCTGGAGCTGTAGAGAGCCGTCAAGAACTTGCAGTGCTCTTTCATAGTGTAGATGGGGAAGCTGGGCCTAGAGCAGATAAGCCACTCATCACTAGTTACTGATAAAACCAGAATCTCCTAACTCCCTATGCAGTGCTGTATTAATAGCGCACAACAAATGATGAAATAAATTGATAAAGAATTGTGATAGATTAGAAAGAACCATCGTTCTTATAATATAGGTTTTAATTCCCAAATCAATACTTACGTGTTATTACAATACAGATGTACCCCTCCCACCCCCGCCAAATGACCACTAAATGTAATAAATAAATTCTGGATATTTTATAGGTAATAGTGAGATGTAACAAGAAAACAAGAACTTTTACCATTTCATAGGTTGATGATTTTAACCTATTTTCTAAGAAGCAGAGTAGATAAGAAGAAATACAGATAAGGGGGAAACTGGAGTTCTTGTCCTGAATTTATCACGTCTCAGCTGTTTGACTTTGGAAAGATTATTTAACTTTTCTGAGTCTCAGCAACATGGTGAGGAGGTCATGTGATAACATTTTGTAAACTGCAAGATGTTATCATAACGTGATAAGATGACTTGGATGGCACTATCTCTGGTTTAATACTGTTTCTGCCCCCTATTGGTAAGTTACCTTCCCAGGCTCTAGTCTCCTCATGTATAAAATGGATATCACAATAGCACTTATGTAGGTTAATTTACAGGAAACTAACAGAGTACCACTGTATTTTCAACACTGTTTATAATGACATCAAAATGCTTTCATATTATAAAATTTATATTATTTTGCTTAATTAATAATATGATGTAATGATGGTAATTATTAAAAAAGAAAACTATTATTATTTTTAAGTAGTGTGTTTTTAGAAATATATGAAATACTGGTAAAAAGTAAGCAAAGAGGAAGTTTCTTGAACAAATTCACATGGAGTTACTTGAGGATAAACATGACTGTTTAAAAATCAGGCTAATAACTATTCTTACTTAGAATTCTTCTCATTTCTTGGCTCAGCTGACTGTTATAACCTTATTTGTCTTAATGATAATTCCTCATTTTATTCTCAGCTGTGCACTATGTCCCAGAATCACAGAGGAAAATAAAACGGACAGATTTTGGCCTGAGTCCAGTGTTCAGAGAGAGCAATTAAACATGTGAAGATTAGTAGTTTGTACTTTGCACATGAAAAAGAAGGAAATGAGAATCAATAAGCAACAGATAAATAGGGCTTTAAATAGACCGGTAAGAGTTTTCATCACTGAATAAATTCCTTGTCAAAATTTAACACTGTAATTTATTTAAACTTTTTTCATGCAAAACATATTTTTTCTGTGTTTGATTTATTTTTAATTTTTTACTATTTAAAAAATTTAAATTACAGTTTATATTCAACATCATCTTGTATTAGTTTCTGGTGTGCAGCATAGTGGTTGGACAATCACATACTTTACAAAGTGCTCCCCTGATATTTCCAGTGCCCACCTGGCACCATCCATAGTTATTTCAGTATTATTGACTCTGTGTCCTCTGCTGCACTCTACAGCCCACGGCTATTTTATAACTACCAACCTATACTTCTCAATCCCTTCACCTTTTTCACTCAGTCCCCCATATCCCTTCCCCCCTGACAGCCATCAGTCTATTCTCTATATCTATGAGTCCGTTTCTGCTTTATTGGTTCATTTATAATGTCCTTTAGATTCCACATATAATGAAATCATGAGGTATTTATTTTTCTCTGATTTATTTCGCTTAACATAATAACCTCTAGGTCCATCCAAGCTGTTGCAAATGGTAAGATTTTGGTTTTTTTTTAATGGCTAAGTGATATTTCATTTTATGTATTCACCACTTCTTTATCAG
Organism: Mormoops blainvillei; assembly: GCA_004026545.1. Taxonomy (NCBI): domain Eukaryota; kingdom Metazoa; phylum Chordata; class Mammalia; order Chiroptera; family Mormoopidae; genus Mormoops; species Mormoops blainvillei. The sequence continues at coordinate 33,558 of PVJD01011811.1, read as the reverse complement.
TTTGGTTTTATAGCAGTTTTACTTATTTTTTGTTTTTAAATTTGTTATTGTCCTTCTTTTGGTTGTGTGAGGAGACAAAGTTTATCTACCTATCCTCCATCTTGGCCGGAAGTCTTCTTTTTTTAAATTCATGGTCCCTTACTGGTCCTGCTTCCATGAGTGGCCATGACCAGGTGGAAAGGGGAATTGGAACTGGGTGGAGTGGGGAGGGATCATCTCCACAAAATTCCATTTACACACAGAACTAAACAGATAAGCTCAGGGTCACTACTGTGGTAGAGGTTGGCAGCATGGGAGAAGGTGGATCCTTTAGGAAGTTGGGTTGTCATTAAGAAATCCAGGTCCCCCCAAACTGGGGTGTCTGTAGGGGTACTTGGTCTACTTCAACCCAAGAGGAATCAGATCAAAAGCAGTTTGGGAAGGCCAGGACTGTCAGAGGTAGAGGGAAGAGGAAGGTTCAGGGGCTGAGAGGGCTGTTTGGCAACTGGATGAAGGGATTGCCCTCCCCCTGATGCCTTTAGTTTGGCAGGAAGGGAGCAGCCTGCAACTCCAGGGGCAGGCCTGGGGCTGCCAGATGCTCCAGGCCGTGGGCTAGAGGGGCCTCACAAAGGCTCGCCCTCCAAGGAGATAACAACACTGCCTGCCAACTTCTCAGTCCGAGTGCAGTGGTCCTTGACCTTCTTGTAGCAGTTTCCTTGTTATTCATGCTTGATCCCCATGAGCTTCCTCTTGATGGGGTTCTTAGAGCTGGCACAGGTCACTTTGCTCTTAAGGGGTGCAGACTCAGGGGCTCAGAAGATCCTCCTTCTTGCTATCTTTGGTCTTATAGGTTGCATCATACAAGGGATAGCAGCAGCCTTTGGCAGCATCTTGACAAAGGTGGCATAGCTGTTGTCTACACCTTAGTCCATGTCACCACAAGGATCTCCCTGCCCTCCTCCTGAATGACGTTCTTCTTGTTTTCATTCCAGCAAAAGAGTGCCACTTTCTGGTTCTTCCTCACTTCTTCTGGTGCCAAGAACTTAGGCACCTTCACATCATTGAACACTTTGATGACCCCATAAGAGATAGCCACACCAGAGGCCATATACTTCCAGACGCGAAAAGGAGATAGCGAGAAGAGCCTGAGAAGATGGGAGCTGCTGCAGCTGCTCCTGGATCTGACTGTATGAGTCTGTATGATTTCTTTCAAAACATATTTTGACAGTGAGAAAGAAATTTAGTTTTTGGAAGGGAAAAAGCAGGGACTCAGATTGCAAAGCCTTTGAGTTGACAGAGGTATAGATTCTACAATTGGGAAGAAATTACATAATTAATTGAGATCTTTTTAGTGAACAATCATGAACATATTATCTTGAAGACAATTTTAGGGATTTCGAAAGAAGATATCGTTGAGTAAACAAGGGGAGGGACCCTCTGGGCACATGTCAGGCCTTTCAGGGGAGCTTTTATTACAGGAAATGCCGAGCAGTAGCACCGCTGCAGGTGTGTTGCCCCAGCACTCTGAGGAAGCCCAGAGCTCTAGCAAATGCCATTGCCAGACTGTAAGAGAAGGAGCCCCGGAGCTGCAGACCTTTCAGCTGAGTGACTGGGGAGGACTAGCCCTCACTCTGCCATGATCAGGAGCTGAATGAACATCCCTTAAAGACGGTAAACGGCCTCACATGCTATTTTCAGTAGTACATGGGATAGTTGAATCATATTAGCCAGAAGCAGGACTTTGTCATTGTCTTTATTTAGAAGTTAAATATGGTTTAAAGGCATACATGGGTACCATGTGGAGAAGGGGTGGATTATGGTGGCTTTGGAATATGTCAACTTGGCTAGACTCAGCTGCATTTCTCAGACTTCCCTTCACTGTATGTTTCCGATTGAGGTAGGCCACAAGAGATTTTTTGCAAGATTCGGAGGATGGAAAAACAGCAACCCCCACGTGGGTTCTGCACTCAGAAGGTCAGCGCAGGTGCTGTTGCAGCTCACTCACCTCGTCGGTTGCTGGCGTGGGGCAGCAACCAGGCCTGCCGCTGCCGCTCCTTCCTCTCAGTCCTCTCTCTGCTCCCTCGGCTTCTGGGTCAGGTGTGTGTTTAGTTCCATGATGCACAGCATCAGCTCTGGTTTTTGATTGCATTTATTAAATAGAGACAAACACCAATGTGCCGTTTTGTAGACCGTTGGTTGAAGCAGATTCTCTTTTTATTGATAAGGTGTTTTAAATCATAATTATATAACAGTTATAATATGTTACTTTAGAAAGTGGAGTCTGTTTTTCAATCATTTTTTCCTTTGTTCCTCATGTATAGAGGTGTGGCTGAGTGTGTCCATGCTTATTTCTATGTGTCTGTGTGTATCTGTGTGTATAGTAGGGAGAGACTAGTTAAAGCAGAACATCTAAATGTGGTGATAATTATTTCATAGTTAACACAAATTTCTGCTAAGTCATCCCATCACTTTGCCATTGCTGTATTTAAATTCAGGGCTGTATTTAAATTCCATAAATTCTGTATTTGAAAACAGAGCTTAATCATCTTTACCTGGTCAGCACTTAATATTTAATGACTAAACAATTGTAAAAGTCCTTTGTAGAAACAGGTATGAAACATGGAGTTGAGAGTCTTGGCAAGTGATTGCTGAAGAAATGAAATATTAAGGCTAATGTTGAGAAGAAAAATGAGGATACAAGGAGGGACTGGCGTCTTAGAATAAAGTGGAGGACTGTGGGCCTGGAGGGCCCGGAAAGCTAAGGAACAAGAAATGGAATAACTGCAACCGAGAGCCGTCAGGGGCCCAAGTTATACCACCAAAGCGGGAGGCTTTAATTCCGTTCTTCGCAGTGCCTGTTTAGAGTCCAAGCTTGCTGTGAGGAAACGGGATGTGTGAGTCCCTGGCAATGAGAAGGTCAAGGAAAGAGGTCACGGTGTTTTATAGTTCCTGCGGATGTTGATATCACTCAGGATGACATCAGATCTTGGGTGGAGAAATGCAAAAAGATGGGTGCTATAGTGTCTCCCAAGAGTAGTGGTGATGGGAAGGATGTTTTCAGAGAAGACGAAGGTATTGCTCTAAAAGTTAGAGAGAGGTGCGGAGGTCTGCAGGTGGCACCGGAGAAGTGAGCTGATTCTGTGTCCCCTGTGAGGCTACCGGGAACATGATATCTGATGAGAAAAGCCAGTTTCTGTGCAGGACATGGGAGGCAAAATGTTTAGTTAGGAAGCGAGGACTGAGGATAGTCTCTTTATGATTCCACGGAGGCTCCAGAGGGTGCAGCAGGAGGGTCTGAAGGGAAGAGCGAATCTGGGGTAACAGGGCTGAGCAGGACAGGGATCAGGAACAGGAAAGGTGTGAGGCATGAAAGCCGTCACTGCTCCCAAGTTTCCCATTAGCTGTTGCCAGCTGTCTCCTGGTGGCTGTTGAGAGGAGAGAAGGATCAGGCCTTCGATGGTGGCTCAGCCCTCCCTGAGATGAACCACTTGTCCTGGGAACTCTTGGCAGAGATGATCAAGCTGGTCCCAGGACCTTTGCTGTTTTTATACCTAGTAAAGTGTTGTGAGTTTTGGACTAAGGACTTGCACTTTTTTTTTTTTTTTGAGGGTGTTGGGGGAAATAAGGGAGAATTTACACAAAACAAAGTAGTTAATTCCAGGCCCCTTGACTTTTAAGACTGAATTTCAACCATGTGTAATGTTTCCTAGAAAGGCCAATGAACTTTTTAGGTTAATCTTGGATTAGAGATAAATCCTAGAATGGAAAATGACACATAGATATTGAGAGGACAGTAATTCCCATACATAGGCACGACCACCCCCAGGATGGAGGAAGTGGGCTGGGTAGTTAGCAAGGCCATAATGGAAGTAAGAGATGATGTGAGAAAGAGCTTGAGTTGGTATTGAAATTTACAGGAGGAGCCCTGGTTGGTGTGGCTCCGTGGACTGAGTGCCAGCCTGCAAACTAAGGGGTCGCAGGTTCAGTTCCCAGTCAGGGCACATGCCTGGGTTGCGAGCTAGGTCTCTAGTTGGGGGCACATGAGAGGCAACCACACATAGATGTTTCTCCCCCTCTTTCTCCCTCCTTTCCTCTCTTTCTAAAAATAAATAAATAATAGAGGAGGAGCGACCACCTCTGGCTGGTTGTGAGGGAAATAAGTGGAAATGTTTGCCTGGGAATTTCTTCCTGAGTTGACTTGTCTGAATTGAGGATGACTTGGGGAAGTGTTGTGCAGCTGGTCCTGTTGACCAGATGTAGACTAAGTGGGAATAAAAACTTTTCTGCAACACCAATATCTTTCTTACCCACAAATTCTTTGGTAGCTCTGAGACCATAGGCGATGAGCGATGTGGGCATAAAGTCATTGCTCTGGTTCACCAGGTAGAGCAAGGGGGCAGGGCTTTGCATCGGTAGAAGAGTGTGTATAGTACCTTTCAGGGGTGAAATACCATGGGGTGCCTGGGAATATAAGGGACAACAATTGGGCAAAACAGAAGTGACACTGGGAGTGAAAGTCAAATAAGACAGTGGTCAGATTGCGAGACTAGTCTAGGGGTCTGAACTTCAACCCCAAAATTCACATCTATGGTTTATGAAGAAAATACCAGGAGGCATAACACTTTGGTTGCTTCTATACCTATAGAGTTGGCGGGATCCTGGGTCTTTGACCCAGAAGCAGAGGACAGAACACCTTCCCAATATTCTCAAATAATTTAGTCACTTTTATCTCCAAAAACCCAGAGAGCGTCTTTTGCTAGTTGCCTCTTCTAACAAAATCTTTTGTCATCCTAGCAATTTCAACTAACTTCTGCTATCAAGAGAAAGAGCAGTGTTGGTATGAAAATTTGAGAATCTGTCAGGGTATTTGCTGGGTAGTTAGCAAGCCAACAGGGAAGGATAAATAAAATATGTTGTCTCGGGGCAAGGAAGAGATTAAAAATAATATAAAAACTTTTAAAAAGCAGATTTGCAAAGAAACATTGTATTTGAAAATAATTTTAACTCTTTCTCATGCAAATCATGGAGATAATTTTAAAACTATGGAAATGAGAATACTTTTGGAAATTAAGAGTGTGTGTGTTTCTCCTTGAAAAGTTGAAGACCCAATATATTCAGATATTCTCTTCCAACACCAATTACAAACTTTTAAAATAAATAGACTGTGTCTAAATGGTTTTTGTAGCAATGAAGAGCAGTGATCATTAATCATTATTTGTTACTTGAATCTAATTGAATTTTAGAGAAGAGTGTAGTGGCAAATTCAACTAAAGTAGTTTACACATTGCTTTTGCTTAGTATTATGGAGATACCAAAAACATGCAAAACACATTCTGAAGGAAATCCATTATTTAGCTCCTATGTTAAAATTTTGTTTTTCTGTTTTTATGTGTTTTTGTTTGTGATCTACAGCTTACTTTTAGGACTTGTCAAAAGAGGGGAACTCAGACTAAAATGCTTCTGGTTATTTTGATACTGGTTGTCAGGTTTTTAAATCATTCACGGTAAAGGGCAGGGGTGTGGGGTGGGCAGTGGGAGACAGGTGCTGAGCAGGAAGAGGAAAAAGTAGGACCTGATTGAAGTAATAAATTCAGCACTACTTACAAATTTTAAATTTAAAACACTAGAAATTAAGATTGTCCCAGATCCATAAAATCCAATTGGGATTTTACCTTTTTTAATCTTTTCTGACCTCTTGGGAGGTAAAGAATATTCAAATAATAAATGTTAGAGAAAAAACAATTTGAGCCCCTATCAGAATGCATTCGCATAGTTTGAGATAAGAATTTGACTAAAAAAAGATCATCTAACTACCTCTCTTTTTGTTTTTTGATTTTTTTATTTTGGATTTCAGGTGTACAGAGCAGAGTTGATCCCAGTCCTCAATCCATGTCATAGTATTCACATTGGTTGGTGCAAGACCCATCTTTTATTTTACTTATTTATTTGTTCTCATTTACTCCTATTTTCCACCGTGGAGATAATTCTAATGTGTTGAGTGTGTTTCCTTTTAATTTATGTGTATTCCTTAAAATGTGTGTTGCTGTTAACATACACACATATTTAATTTTCATAAGTGGTGTCTTCAGCTGTGCTCCCTAGAAGCAGAGCCTGAGACAAGAATTCTTGTTCAAGTGATTTGCTGAGGGAGCATACTTGGAAGAAGGGGAGTGGGGAAGTGCTGTGAGTCAGAGAAAAGAGCTAGGCAAGCTTGGGGTCCCAGAGACTAGCTTTAGTTTGATTCTACAGGGAAGTCTGGGTATCACCAGCTGTGCTACAGATGTGGTCCACCTTGAAGTTAGGGGCTGGACTTTTGTATAATCTACTAGGCAGTCCAGTCACTGCCGAAAGTCCTCCCACTCCTGGGTATGTTGGGGGAGTACTAGTTTGAGGACTAGGAAGTTCCCAGAAGGGGGCAGCTCTGAGCCATTAGCAGCCAACACAAGAGCTGGGAGAGGAGCACATTGGCCAGAAAGGTATGTAGGTTAGACATTGGTGGTGTCCACTATAGACTCACCCTTGCATCACTCAGAAACACTTGCTTTTCACCTTACTTTTGCTCCATCCAGGCACAGTTTCTCCAGGGCTCTGCTTGGTTATAATCTCTGAAAACTTATAAGGGTGGTATTAGTGGGACAGTGGACCTGATTCCGTAGTGGATCGCAAGGCTGTCATTGACCCTTCTATTTTCATTCTCCCCCACTCATTCTAGATCCCTCCCCTTTTGGTTATTAGTTCTACTGGGCTAGCTTTTAGTATAATGGTATCCTTCTTCAAGTGGAAGCCTCATTGACTGGGAACCATTTTTGAAGTATACATTTTTCTTTGCCACGGGCGGGCCGGCCTTCTCTAGAACCATAGAGATCTTCACCACAACTCTCCTAGCATGCCAAAGTCTTCTCGTGTTGTCTTCTTTACCACTGCGTGTATCTGTGGCAAAGCTCTGTTCTACTCTGGGCCCCATTCAAAGCAATCAGTCTTCTGCATGATCCAATAAAAGATCCAATACCATTTTGGTATTCCCAGCTGTGGACTGTGCTGCTTCCAAAACCTGGAAGCCATATGAATAGCTGCACATCATACGCTGATGCTGTGTTAATCTCTTTCATAGAAGATACCATATTCAGCATAGTAGTTGCAACTGGAGCAATAACTTTGTTAAGTTTGTGGTAGCCTACAGTCATCTACTATGATATATCTCATTTCTGTGAAGGTCAGGCTAGTGAATTAAATAGTGATGTATGGAGATCGTAACTTCTACATCTTTTATGTCCCTGGAAGTGATAGTAATCTGCATTTCTGCCTGGGGTGCAACATTGCTTTTGATTTACTACCTTGTTGGAGTAGAAAAGTAGTCTCAGAAGTTTCCACTTGGTGTAACTCTTGATTCTAAAAGTTAAAAAATCAGTGTGATGCATTTACCAATTCTTAGTATTTTCATTCCAATTATTTACCTGAGAGATAGTGAAATAACCGTAAGATAGATCCTTTGAATCTCTGTGAGACAGATATGGGCTGGGACTCTAATTATTATCTGACATGAATATGTCCCTTCTTTAACAGAGGAGTCATAACAGAGTTTTAGATGCCTGAGTCAATTTTAACTTGGACCTAGCATCCAGGAAGTGTTCCCCTTTCCTTGGTGTCTGGGAACCTGAGTAGGTGACTGTAGGTTCCCTTTGGGGGAGAACTGAGGAACTGCTGCTATACACATTTGCATGATGGGGCAAGGTCCTTTCTTATGGGACTTTGCCTGCTTTTAGTTGATTGGTTTTGTGTTTGAAAATGATTCATCTAATCAATACTAATGGGCTATATGTTGTTTGCCATGTTAAAAAAATTAGAAACTCTTAAAACTTGACAATAAAAAAATGTGCAATCTAATTAAAAATGGACCGAAGACCTTACTAGATACTTCACCGATATACAGGTGTCCCCAGAAATACAGGTGATAAATAATCATATGAAAAAATATTTTATATAATGTATCATCAGGAAAATGCAAATTAAAACAACACCGAGATGCCACTACACACCAATTAGAATGCCCAAAATCTGGAACAATTACAAGACCAAATACCGGTGAGGGTGGGAATGTAGCACATGGTGCAGCTACTTTTCTTACAAAATTAGACGCACTATTACCAAACAGTCCAGCAATGATTCTTCTTGGTATTTATCCAAATGAGCTGAAAACTGATGTCCACATTAAAACCTGCACACAGATGTTTATAGCAGCTTTGATCATAATTGCCAAAAATTGGAAGCAACAAAGATGTCCTTCGGTTGGTGAATGGATATGTAAATTGTGATACATCCACACACAATAATATTATTCAGTGCTAAAAAAATGAGCTAGCAGACCATTAAAAAAACATACAAGAACCTTAAATGCATATTACTAAGTGAAAGAAGCCAATCTGAAAAGACCATATATTATCTGATTCCAATTATATGGCATTCTGAAAAAGGCAAAACCATGGAGACGGTAAAAAGATCTGTGGTTGCCAGAATTTGGCGAAAGAGAGGGGAGAGAATATGAGGTGCGCAGAGGATTTATAGGGCAGTAAAAATACCCCGTACGATATTATAATGGTGGATACATGTCATTATGTATTATGTCCAAAGCCATAGAATGTACTACACCAAGAATGAATAAACTCCAGTATAAACTACAGCCTTTGGGTGATTCTTGTGTGTTGGTTTAGGTCTACCGATTGTAATAAATGCATCACCCTGGTGGGAGATGTTGCTACGGAGGAGGCTTTGCATGTGTGGGGGTAGGGTATCTGGAAACTCTGTACATTTTCAGTTTTGTTGTGAACCTTAAACAATTCTAAAAAGGTAAACTCTTAATAAGAATTTTTGAACAGTAACCAGCATTTGTTGACAAATACAAAAATTGAAAATATGTATTCTTCCAGAGAAAAAGTCAGTTTCTGAGATGATACATGGCACAGTAATTCCTTCCTTCAAGGAGTTTACAATCAAATTATGGAATTCATGTCTGTGCATATGAAAAGGTTACTGAAGTTTTTTAAGTAGATTGCCTATTACAGTTCATCTTAAAAGAATTTTCTGAGTGTATTCAAGCTCACCCAACATTTTTATGGTCTGGGAAATGTGATTTTTGAAATCTGTATTTGCAAGATTAATGCTGTTTCTAACGCTACATTCCACCTATGAAACTAGAACCCTCTGTGGACTCAACTCCTCTGACAAAATGTAAATTATTTTCTCCTCCAATTTAGGAAGCTTTAATGAGAAGAGCCACATATAATCACTTGCTAAGAATTGTAATAAATGCAAAAATGCATATAACTCCTGAAATTGAGTGGTTTGAAAATGGGGAAATAAAAAATGAACCTCTTCTGTTAACAAGTAAATGTTATACAATCAGCATGGAAAACCCTATGGAAATACAAACTGCATTTTCTCTTTGGTAGGGGTATGCTCCCCCAATACTCATCATATCTCTTTTTGTTCCCAGGAGATGCTGTTTCCAGGAAAATATCTACAGGAATCTGCAGAAGGTAATTTTCATTTGGTTCAAATGATGCACCAGGGATTTCTTAAATCTAAGCTTAAATAGATTAAATTTACTTTTATTTACCGTCTCTTCAGATAACTTTCTTTAAACTCATCCTTCTTAAGTATTCTTCACTCACTGTAAGTTCTCCCTTAACTACAAAAAGTCAAGTAAAATACTTCTAAGAAAAAGAGTTTAGCTAGTTTTGATGATCTTTTCTTTTTAAATTGAAATCCAATTTTTTCAATGTGCTTCTTTTTATGATTTTCACAATTGATCAGATGGTTCAGAATCATATATATATATATGTAGTAAATACAAATATAATTATATATAGTGTTTTCTTTTGCAACAAGGGGTATTAGAAAGAGAATTTCATGTTTCCATTCTCAAAATTATATGGGCTAAAAAAATCATGATTTGACTAAAGAAACCTTTAGGTAAAGAACTAGTAGTGGAAAAGGTATCCTAAAAACAATGTTACACAGGAAGGGAAGTTCAAACATGTTCTAGCAGTATAGAAATAGTTGCAATTTCCCTTGCACATGTTGCTCTATCATATCTGGGACATATAATTCATTTTTTACCCTCCAATAGAATTCTTTTTCTCTACTCTCCTTTGTGCCCACTACGTCCTGTGTATCCTCACATTCTTTAAATACACTTGAATCATGGCTTCAGCCGAGAAAGCCCCTAAAAAGCCATCACAGGCTGACTTCCCTCTCTTTGTGTCCCTGGCATGTTGACATGTGGCTCTTTCATTAGACCATGAGTGCTGGACTGCAGGGATGTGTCTACTGAGGTGCCCTTCACAGGTTCTGCCAACAAATTCATTGCGTGTTGTTTAATGAAATTTACTGTTTTAAAGAATTCTTAAGGATTTTTTCAAAATTGAGCAAATGTTGCTTGTCATTTGGAACGTAAATGTGATTTTAAAATATATTGGGCACAACTGTAAAGGATATAGAAGCTAAACAAAACACCAGTAGCTTCCCCATGATTTGTTTTTCCCTCTGAGAATTATTCCCTGTGAAATTTAGTAAGTCAAAAATTGTTTGTTTTTCTCGAAGTTGTGTTTACGAAATGTTGTGTTTAACACAGATGTTTTTCTGAGTTAGATAAGTGCCACACAAGTTTACCCATTTAAACACAAAACACTTGACCCTCTTTCATTTCGGTCTCCTAATCAGTTTAAATGTACCACCAATCTCACTCTCACGTATTTCAATATCCCTTCTTCCCTTTCAACCGCCCTTACCCCTCACATAACCTTCAGAGGAAGAGCAATTATTTGAGAAAATGAAATCAAGCAAATCAGCTCTATTAAAAGAGAAACCAAGTAGCCAGCCATATTAAAGATATCCAGGGTTTGTGTGTCTCAGTGAAACAACAATAAATATTTATTGTGATCATTCCTTTTATGAGCATTTCAGGGCCATCTGTGGTATTAATGGCTTATCAAGCAAACCTATGCATTAAGAGAAACTGTTTTCATTTAGATAAATGAAAGCAGAGGCAAAGGAAAATGATGCAAGGTTCACCTTGTAAAAGTCACAAATTAGATGCAAAGCACTGCCACAGGCAAATCTGAATTCGACAGAAGAAAGCTGGCAGCCATGAACATAAGGTAATAGGCTTATCAAATGAGGTTTGTATTTTTTAATAATGTACATTTCGTGGGGACCAGCATAAAACTAGTCACTAGAGTAAAATATAATTTAAAAAGAAAAATTCAGCAAGAGATTCTTTTTGTAAATTGAAACACAAACTGTCTCAAATTTGCATCAAGTGAAGGGTGCAGAGAAGTTTGCAAATAGGTTCTCTTACCTCCTAATGCCTTATGACTATCCACGCCTTCCGTATCCAGTGTTTCATATTCTCCTTCCACGTATCATTGCCCAGCCCTGCCTCAAGAAAGAAGTGAAAGAATGAAAAACCCAGGTCAACACTTAGGATATAAAACCACGTATATTCGACTTAAAAATAGTTTATTGTCTTTGCTTAGTGATATTATTCTTGGTGCATTTAACCAACATTCACTGAATATTCAATATATTCCAGGCCCTACTCTAGATGCCTTTATAATTTATTATCTAATTTAATGCTCATAGAAGTTCCAGCCCCCCCCCAAAAAAAGAGATTACACCTTTTAGAGTAAAATCCATTTATATAAAGCACAAACAATGCATGTATGCCATAAAGTTTTTATGTCGAATCATTTGTCTTAACCTAGGTTATATCAGGCTTTGTCCTCATACCAGCATCTGTGTTTCCCTTAAACTTCTGTCAAAGTTAGAAGTTTATAGAAATGCATGGTTTTTCTCTTGTCTTATTTGCAAACCTATATTGCTGTTACTCATTGAGTGAATAATTAACAGCATACACCAAGATTCCTTCCCTTTGTTGCTGCCTTCATCTTCCAGTGGTTAATCCTCCATGGAACAGATTAATTTAAAATAAACAAAGTCCAATTAGGCAGGAACCTAGCATATAGTCATAAATCATCTCTTGTGTATCACCATTCTGTTAGGAGCTTTAGAGTATAGAAACCTGAGAAATATGTATGTTGTAAGGTTGACGTATTTTTAAACGGAGAATTCTAAAATATTGTGACATGTGAAAAAGTGGAATTATGCACAAAATCAGGAAGTTTGTACGTGGCAGGAATGGAGACTGTTGGCAGAATAATGCTCCACAGAAGCTTAGGAGCTGGGTTTTAAGGATCAATATGAGTTGATCAAGGACAAAGGGCCAGAGAGGTGAGTGAATAAGTAGAGAAAATCCAGTGTTATAAGCAGAAGGATCAGCGTGTATAAACACATGGAAGCACGAAAATGCGTGGTCTTGGAAATTGCACACAGGTTGTTACTGCTGAAGCATGACATGCACTCGCAGTGGGGGCACTGGTGCAGTCATTAGAATCATTTATGTTGCTGTTATAAGTAAATCTCTGAATTTCAGTGGTTGAACAGAATACAGGTTTATTTCTTACTTATGTAAGGAGCCAGTCAGGGTATTCCTTGATTAGAAGTGTCTTTCTTCTATGCCCATGCAGTGATTCAAGGATTCAGGCTTCTTCCATCTTGTGGGTCTGTCATCCCCTAAGACTTTGTCTCTTTTGTATCTGGCTGGCAAAAGAGAAAAGAAGGAGCGAGGAGAAGGGACATTTACTTCTTCAAATGTCTTAGCTCAGAAGCGACTCATCTCGCTTAAGTTGACAGCGCATTGGCAAGAACTAGTCACGTTGGCCCCACCTGGATGCAAGGAGAGGTAGGAAATATAGTCTCCGACTGGGCAGCCACTTCTCACCAGCAGCTTGTACTATGGAAGAAGGGAACATCAAGTGTGGGGGCAGCTAGCTGTCTCAGCTATGAGAAAGAACTTGTGCCTTTAGCCATGTCGACTTCTCACTGATTAGTTTAAGTAAAAGCTGAAATTGGAGCTGAAGAAGTACGGCAGCTGGTAGATGGAGCATGGATGATAGGAGGATAGTAGTCCTTTCTACCCTTCCTGGACCCCCAGATTTTCCAGAGCAATTGTGGATCCATCAAAGGGTTACCTCTGAGCATCTTCTGAGTTGATTTCTCTTCAATGGACCCATCCTTGCTCTGGAAAACTTAGGGCCTTCAGGAATGGTGGAAATAACTATTTTGTTTGCCCAGCAAGATTATAACCTTTGATTAAATTTAGTTCTCATTTAAATGAGAGAGGTCAAAGAATCAATATTCATTTTACCAGTCCCTTGTTGGAGAGCTCAGGTGGTTTTGTTTAAAACAGTGTTTATTGTGGTCACCTGTTTATCAATAATTTTAAGAATTTTAAACTGTAAATCACATGTTTATGTCTTCAGTTTATGGTGAAAGCTTGCATTTATTTATGCATTGACTTATTCATTTAACAACATTTTGACGTATATGAGGCATGGTGCTTGAAGAGGGACAGAGTTGTAAGTGTATCTTCATGTGGATGGAATTTAGAAGAGTAGTTTTCAACTTCTTCTGTGCCAATATACATACACCAAGAACACCACATAGTCACAGTCAACAGATGTGGCTCATTGTGGCACTGATTTTCAACTAGGAGGAAGTGACATTCTCTCCCATTCCCACCTGCAAGGGGAAGCAATGCAAATCTCCAGTGACAGGTGTCTGCGGGTGCAGCTTGACAAAGTAGTCTAGGTGATTCTGATATGACTCACTTTGCCAAACCACTATATCATGTCCCACTACTAATAACTGATGCTGAGATTCAGCTGCCACCTCAAAATGACTGAATGGGTTCCACAAGAGTAAGCCAGAGACCTCAATAGTTGGAATGCGGGCGCTCTCAGCTATATCCTGATAAAGAATTGTTTTAAGAATACTATATAATTACTCCAGCTAACCCACCCAACTATGCAATAGCTACCTAATTACTAAAGGCAGCTTTTTGACACATGTTATCTGTGTGGGTATTTTTGTACCTGAAATGAAAAGAAAAAATATATACACTAATATGCAAATTTAAGATAAAAAATAGGAGAAAGTTTCGGCACTCCATGTTCTCATGCGGTTTGACGATGTTAATCTGCTTGAGTTACTGTTGAATAAAAAGGCCCAATTACAATGGTTGTTGCAAATGTTCAACAAAATAGGTCCCTGGTGAGTCCCAGGTCCTTTGAAAGGCATGCATTATGCAATCACTAAGAACTGTTTGTGCAAAATCAAGTGCCTGGTCTGCTTATACTTGCTACACAAAACTCTTTCACATTATTTAGATGAATTAATAACCACTACAGTTTCCAGTTTCATAAGAAGCAGTGGCCCTATCTTGAAGGTTTACAGAAGGAGACAATTTGTTACTACTGTGGATAGATAGCACTCGTCAACTCAGGTTGCACAGATCTGGAATAGTTTTTTACCTTCTGTCACTTTGGGGTCAGTTTCTTACTGTGGATGAAAAACTGCCTTTGCCCTTCAAGAAAATGAAATAAAACTAGAATAACCTTCCTGCTCCCTGCCCGCCTTCCCACCCTAGTATTTCAGCATCTGAAGAGTTATTTTTGGATGTCATTAAATATAGCTAGTGATCCTTTAAATGAAATGGATTAAATGGCAAATGATTACCATCTTCTACCCTTTAGTTTGGTCACCTGAAAAAATTCACGATTCAAAATATGATATATAAAGTAGCCCTAGCTTATCTCTGTTTCTGTTTTTCTTAGGAAAAAATTTTCATTGGTGACAATGCTGCAGTGTATGCTGATATGAATATCTTTCATCAATACTTTCTTAACAGTAGAAAAGAGACTAGTCTGTTCAGTTGTGTCACCTGAAGTTTGGAAGTTACCATGGCTTCCAAGATTTTATTTTGAAGGAATAATGTAATCACTTCCTCTTGCTAATATATGTTTTTGCCAATGGAGAGTTGCCTCTTTTAAGAATTTTTATAAATGTGTGGTATTTTGAGCTATTTATTTCTTAATTCCAACAATTTCTTACCAATAACCCTATAAGCAAAAAGCTAGGAAAATACTGTAACAGAGTAAGAATATACTATAGCTCTGCCTATGACTTAAGTGATTTTATATATATTTGTGTATGTTTGTAAAAAATATATTTGTATATACATATAGCTGGTGAAACTTTTGAGCATATTAATTATTAACTCTAAAAATCTTTTTTTCCTCTTATTTTTTCTTTTTTTTCCTTTTTTTTTCCTTTTATCCCCTTTATTCCCCTCGGCCCTGCAATCCCTTCCCACCAGCATTCCCCTGCCTTAGTCCATGTCCATGGATCATGCATATAAGTTCTTAGGCTTCTCCCTTTCCTATACTATTGGTAACCTCCCCCTGTTTATTTTGTACCTACCATTTATGCTTCTTATTCCCTGTACCTTTTCCCCCATTCTCTACCCTGCCCCTCCCCACTGATAACCCTCCATGTGATCTTCTTTCTGTGATTCTGTTCCCACCTTAGTTGTTTGCTTAGTTAGTTTTTGTTTTTGTTTTTGTTTTTTAGGTTCAGTTGTGATAGTTATGAGTTTGTTGTCATTTTACTATTCATAGTTTTGATCTTCTTTTTCATAGACAAGTCCCTTTAACATTTCATATAATAAGGGCTTGGTGATGATGAACTCCTTTAACTTCACTTTATCTGGGAAGCACTTTATAAGCCCTTCCAATTTACACGATAGCTCTGCAGGATAGAGTAATCTTGGATGTAGGTCCTTGTCTTTCATGACTTTGAATACTTCTTGCCAGCCCCTTCTTGCCTGTAAGGTTTCTTTTGAGAAATCAGCTGAGAGTCTTATGGGATCTCCTTTGTAGGTAACTGTCTCCTTTTTCTTGCTGCTTTTAAGATTCTCTCCTTATCTTTCATCTTGGCTAATGTAATTATGATGTGCCTTGGTGTGTGCTTCCTTGGGTCTAACTTCTTTGGGACTCTCTGAACTTCCTGGACTTCCTTAAGTCTATTTCCTTTGCCAGATTAGGGAAGCTCTCCTTCATTATTTGTTCAAGTAAGTTTTCAATGTCTTGCTCTTCTTCTTCTCCTTCTGACACCCCTATGATTCAGATGCTGGAACATTTAAAGTTGTCCCGGAGGTTCCTAAGCCTCTCTTCATTTTTTAAAAAATTCTTGTTTCTTCATTCTGTTCTGGTTGAAAGTTTATTTCTTCTTTCAGCTCCAGATCATTGATTTGAGTCCCGGTTTCTTTCCCTTCACTGTTGGCTACCTGTATATTTTTCTTTATTTCACTTTGCATATCCTTCACTTTTTCCTCTGTTTTGCAACCATACTCAACCTTTTCTGTGAGTACTCTGATTACCAGTGTTTTGAACTCTGCATCTGATAGATTGGCTATCTCTTCATTCTTAGTTCTTTTTTCTGAAGTTTTGATCTGTTCTTTCATTTGGGCAATATTTTTTCATCTGGGTGCACATCTGATGTTGTAAGGGTGGAGCCTTAGATATTTACCAGGGTCGGGAAATTCACATCCCTGAGCTGTGGCACTGTATGTGGGGGAGGCATCAGAGAGGGAACAATGCCACTTGTACTGCCCTTGCCAGCTTTCAGTCACTTACCGCCTTACCCACAAGCAAATTGGGCCCTTCTGGTGCTAATTTTTCGGTGGGTGGGTTTGTGTATGTTGTAGAATCCTTTGGGTCTCTCCAGTGAACACTTCTGTGAGGCTAGGAGTTTCTCCTGCTACTGAAGCGCCACAGGTTTTTACAGCCAGAGACTTTGAGTCTTTCTTTTCCCAAGCTGGAACCCTGGGTTGTGCAGCCTGTCTTACGACCTTATTGTTTCTCCCAGTTTCACCTGCACCCAAATGTGGAATCACCAGCCTCTGTCGCCCCTGCCTAGCTCTCCAGCCACAGCCATGCCGCGTGTCCTCTCTGCCCTGGCTGCCCGTCTCTGCCCCTCCTACCAGCCTGAATGAATGTTTCTTCTTTAACTCCTTGGCTGTTGGACTTCCATACAGTTTGATTTGCTGGCAGTTCTGGTTGTTTTTGTTTTTAAGTTTGTGGTCCTTCTTTGGGTTGTGTGAGGAGGCAACATGTATTTACCTATGCCTCCATCTTGGCCAGACGTCTAAAGTCTTTCTAAAACTAGAGGACATCACCTCTCACACACCTTTTCTTTTGCTATTTCAAAACTAAAGTCTTTTCTTTGTAATGATATTCAGAGTTGATTGGACACATGAGGAAGTATGGACCTAAATATCATTAAGAGGAAACTTGAGTGAAGTACCAGAAAAGTTTTTCAGTTTAAGATAACTAATTTATTAAATTGTGAAATTTATTAGCTTGAATAAATATATATTGAACATCATCTATAAGTATAGAAGGTGAATACGAGAGGGATGTCTGTGGAATGAAACAGTCCCTCAGAAAGTGATTTAAGACAGGGGTTTGTCATTTAATTATGCGGCTTGCCATTTTTTTGTATGAAAATAAATCAGAATCTAATGATTGCAATCCTTTCCCTTCATTGTCTTCTTTCCCATTGTCAGACCTATTGTAATAGCCTGGGATATGTAGAAATCAATGTGACCCATGTAATTAGTAACTCTTCTCTTAAAGGACAATGACATGTAAATTGGACTGCTCACATAAAGTAAGTTCATGATATGGGTTAAGTTAAAGGATTAAAAAGCAAAATATTCTGAACTTATCCTTCTTCTGTAAGTTTCCTCAGTTACATAAGATGGTTGATAGAATAAAAGTGTGGCCAGGGAATCTGAGGCAAAGTGTGGTTTTGTATTATTATTAATAAAAATGAATAGGCTGAAAATTCCAGGACTAACAATGTTTTAGAAACTATAATCTAATAGGGAAGAAATATACATGTTCTTATAATTTTTCTCTGCTAGAGAAATATTGATTTATCCATGTATGGGATGGGATAGCCCACATCTGTCTCACCCTTGCTGACAATGACTATTATCATTTTATCCATCCTTCCTGGGACAATAAAGCATAAGTAGGATGTAATGGCCTACATGGACAGAGGAGAGGAGGTCTAGCAGGTGGCAACAGATGTTCACAAGCTCTGATGATGAGTGACAGCTGTAAAAACTTTTTGGTAAGTAATTTGGTGATATTAGTCAAGACTTAAAAATACCCTTTGGCCCAGCAATTCCACTACCAGGAACTTACCTTACAAAAAAAAAAAATCAGAAGAATGTACAAAGATGAATGAACAAAAAAGACTTCATCTTTTTTATTCTTCTTCTAAAACAGGGAGTTATTCAGTCAGGTATAAGGCAAGTGAAAGGTAACTGAAGTTGGTGAAGTTGACTGCATACAGGACAATAGGGGAAAATCAAGAGCATAGCAGACCATGCAGGCAGCTCTAGTGGGTGGCTAGTCGGGGCTGTTGCCTCAGAGTTGCCAGAGTTTTGATTTTTTTATTTGATTTATCAAAATAAACTGTAAATCCACATTTTTTTGTAAGTTGTTTTTAAGTTTATAATTATGTGCCCCCAAAATAAAATGTAATTGTGGGCTCCAAGGTATGGGCTGCCAGTGTGCACCATTTTAACAGACAGTGTATGAAAATCTGTAGTGGAACAAAAATGCCATCACTAAAAATGATGATAGAGCTGTACTGTTACTGACATATAAAGATGTTCCGGCTGGTACACAGAATCATGTGTAATGTGATCCCAGTTTTTGCAAATACATGTAGTATATTTGCTTTATTTGATTTGCAGGCAGAGAGAAAAGACTTGATTATATCCACTAAAATCCTCATGGCTATCCCTGGATGAGGAATTCAGGGACATTTTTATTTTGTATTTTATAATTTTTCTACTTTGAAGATATATTGGGTAATAAAGTTTAATTAAAAATAGCAAAACACCTTTGATATTGCAATGGAGCATGTGATACAAAATGCAACAGGAGAACAGAATGAGAAGAACCTAAAGATGGCGGTGAATTTAATAGAAAATTTAGAATGCTCAAAAACTGGTGGGACAAATTTAATGCACTCAAAACTCATTTTGACAAATATGTATTATGTTCCTAGCAGAATTATTTTCCCGAAGGGGACCAGGGTTACAAAGATAAATAAGGCGAGTCTCTTCCCTCTAGGGTCCACAGTCTAATGAGAATCTCCCAGTGTTACCTTTTAACTGTGTAACTTAGAAGTGTAATCACAGAATAAAAGAAGGACATAAGAACAAAGAAATTTAGAAGTTTGGAAAACTGTAATATTGTTTTTGTAGCTTGGTTTAGAATGTCAGGGTGATAAAAGTCTCAGAAATTGATATCTTTGTGAAATTATGCTTGATTTTAACTGGGAAAATGTGATAACACAATTTAAAACTATTTTAAAATAGAAGGGAAAATTTAATACTGATACATTTACCAGAAGACCCTACACAGAAAAATTACAAGTAATTTGTTTCCTTGGGATTCCAAACATAATTAGATAAATACCATGTTTATCTAGTTACCCAAATATACCAAATATACCATTATGCCAATTATAATGGTTATTCTTTTTTTGCTGGTGTCAAATTCTATATAAAGTAGGTGTTGTTTGGACAGAAATCCAAAGAAGTTTAATTCCCCCAAATGCTGCATATCAATAAAAGCTGTTAAAAGGGTCACAGACACCAAAGATAATGCTTTCAAGAGACTTTGATGTATTTTTTTTTACTGTAATAGAAAATACTGAAGAGATTAAAAAATAAAAATGTCAGCTATTTAAAATTTTAATTTGTACCTTATAAAAGCATCTTGTGGAACTTCACAAAAAGTGTTAAAGACAATTAAAATATATAAATAGAGTGATCACTTGTGAATTGAAATACGAATTGACATGATGAAATGTGCAGTGACATAAAATGATAGTCAAGGATGCTAGGCTTAAAGAACAAAATAAAGATGATGTAATAATTGGCCGATAGAAAGAGCATAGGGTAACTAATTGATATCTGTAATATAGAAATGCAAAGTAATGATTCTAGACAGTAAATTCAAAAGGAATGTGCTGTTAGTAGCCACATGATGCAAAACATTTCAGAGGATAAAATCTCTGCATATTGGTAGAAAAGCACATAGAAACTTCTGCATAGTTATTCACAAGCCCCTGAATGATTCAAGAAGCACTAATAAAAGGATTATGTTTCAGTAGAGGAAATTATAAAATAATTTTTAAAAATGTGCCTGGGATTTTATATAAAAAACCATATACATTTTCTTTTACTTTAAAAGTAGGGAGATGTTAAAGCTTAGAGAAACAGTACCAGCCAAATGATAAAAATCAAAGGTTTGCTCAAAAAATTAAAAAAAAAGATATACAAAAGAGTACCAGCAAAAACAAGGCTAAAAGAAAAAAGTTCAGGTGATAGTTCAGTACTTTTAAAGGAATATCTTTTTATAAATCATGTTTTCAAATTTCTGTTATTTTTATAAATTATTTGTCTACAATGTTTTTGTTTTACTGATTTGAGTGTAGCTCTCTCACTAAATAAAACTAAATTTGTTCTGAATAAAGAGCCTGAGACTCTTAAACCTTTATCCTTAAAGGCTATACTTGGTGGTGTTGAATGTATATGCTATCCTGGTACATGATTTTGCATTAACTTCTTTATCAGGCACAGGTTTCCAAACATGTAGGACTTGTAGGAACAAGATCCTAGCCTTACCTCCAGCCCACTTTGCAGAGGCCCGGGTGAAAGAAAATACTTGCTGAAGCATTTCAGGGCCTACACCTTTTTTCTTCCCTCTGACTTATACTTCCTCTTCCTCCTTCTGCAAAACCAATTCATTCCACCCATATGTAGGTTATCTACAAAAGACCCACTTCAGATCCAAAGACATACAAACACTGAAAATAAAGGGACAGAAAAAGATATTTCATGCAAATGGAAACAAGAAAAAAGCTGGGGTAGCAATACTTACATCAGAAAAGATAGACTTCAAAGCAAAGGCTAGGTATAATGAAACAAAGAAAGACAATGCATAATGATAAAGGGAGCAATCCAAAAGGAGGATATAACTCTTTTAAACATTTATCCACCTAACATAGTAGCACCTAAATGTATAAAGCAAATCTTGATGAACATAAAGGGAGATATCAACAGTAATACAGTCATAATAGGAAACTTTAATACCTCATTGATGTCAATGGATAAGAAAATCAATAGGGACATAGTGGCTTAAATGACACATTATACCAGATGAATTTAATTCATAGTTTAGAACATAGTTTTAATTTCATGCCAAAGCAGCAGAAAACACACTCTTTTCAAATGCACAAGGAGCATATTCTAGGATAGATCATGTTAGGTCACAAAACAAGTCTATAAATTTAAGATTAAAATCATAGCAAGAATTTTGTTTGACCACAATGTTATGAAACTAGAAATTAATTACAAGAAAAAAACTGAAAAACACACAAACACATGAAGGCTAAAGAGCATATTACTAAACAATAAATGGGCTAACAATGAAAAAAACCTCAAAAGATATGTTGAGACAAATGAAAATAAAAACACAATGACCTAAAATCTATGGGACACAGCAAAAGGAATCCTAAAAGAGAACTTCATAGTAATACAAGCCTACCTCATGAAACAAGAAAAATCTCAAATAAACTATCTAACCTTACATATAAAGGAACTAGGGGGAAAAAAAGCCCAAAGTGAGTGGAAGGAAAAGAATAATAATGATCAAATCAGAAATAAACAAAATAGTCTAAAAAATAAAAAAGAAATTAATGAAACCAAGAGCTTGTTCTTTGAAAAGATAAACAAGTTGGATAAACCTTTGAGCAGGCTCATTAAGAAAGAAAAAGAGAGGATGTAAAAAAAGTAGGAAATAAAAAAGAAGTGACAACTGACACCATAGAAATGCAAAGGATTATAAGAAAATACTACAAACAATTATATGCCAACCCATTGAATAACCTGGAAGAAATGGGTAAATTTCTAGAAACATACAATCTTTCAAGACCAAAGCAAGAAGAAATAAATTTAAACAGACCAATTGCTACCAATGAAACCAAATCAGTAATCAAAAATCTCCAAACACAAAAGTTCTGGACTGAATGGCTTCTCAGTTAATTTTACCACACATTCAAAAAACGAACACCCATCTTTCTCAAACAATTTCAAAAAATTTAAGAGGAGGGAAAATTCCCAAGCTCATTTTCAAGGACACCCTTATCCTGATTCCCGAACCAACCAAAGACATTAAAAAAATTATATGCCAATATCATTGATGAACAAAATTCTCAGCAAAATATGAGCAAACCAAATTCTGCAAATACATTAAGAAGATTATACAACATGATCAAATTAAATTTGTTTCTGGAATGCAAGGTTAGTTCAATATTAGGAAATCAATTAATGTGAAACAACACATAAAGAAAATGAAGGATAAAAATCATATGGTCATATCAATAGATGGAGAAAAATACTTGAGAAAATGCAGCATTCATTTATGATAAAAACTCTCAGCGAAGTTGGAGTAGATAGAGCATATCTCAAAACTATAAAGTCTAAAAATGAGAAACCCACAGCTAATATCATATTCAATGGCAAAAAGCTGAAAGTATTTTCCTTAAGATCAAGAACAAGATAAGGGTGCCAATTTTCACCTCTTTCACACAGCACAGTATTGAAAACCTTAGTCTGAGCAATATCAGACAAAATAAAGAAACAGAAGACATCCAAATTAGAAAAGAAGAAATAAAACTGTCATCATTTGGAGATGACATTATAGCATATATAGAGAACCCTAAAGATTCCACCAAAAACTACTAGAACTGATAAATGAATTTAGTAAAGTAGCAGAACACAAAATTAATACACAGAAATTGGTTGTATTTTTATTCACCAATAGTTAGTTATCAGATAGAGAAATTAAGAGCACGATCCCATTTACAACTGTATAAAAAATAACTAGGAATAAATTTAACCAAAGAGATAAAAGACCTGTACTCAAAAAATTATAAGACTTTGATGAAGATACAAATAAATGGAAGCATATACTGTGTTCATGGATAGGAAGAATTAACATCGTGAAAATGTTTATACTGTACAAAGCAATCTGTAGCTTCAGTGCAATCCCTATCAAAATGTGAATGGCATTTTTTACAGAACTGTTACAAATATTCCTAAAATTTATATGGAACCACAAAAGAAGACCCTGAATAGCCACAGCAATCTTGAGGGAAAATAAAGTTGGAGGTATCCTGGTAGCTGATGTTAAGCTATACTGCACAGCTATTGTAATCAAAACAGCATGACACATAGAAACAGACACCTAGATCAATGTAACGGAATAGAGATCTCAGAAATAAACCCATGCCTATATGGTCAATTAATATATGACAAAGGAAGCAAGAACATACAATGGGGTAAAGACAGTTTATTAAGTAAAACTGGGAAAACTGGGCAAATACATGAAAAAAATGAAAGTAGACCACCTTCTTACACCATATACAAGAATAAACTCAAAAATGGACAAAAGACTTAAATGCAAGATGAGGAATCATTAAACTTTCAGAAGAAAAACATAGGAACTAAACTCTGACAGTGCTCTTAATAATATATCTCTAGTTATATCTCTTAGTGATACATCTCCTTGGAGGATATATTACTAAGGAAATAATATATTCCTTCTCCAAAGAAAACAGAAAAATTAAACAAATACGACTATATAAAACTGAAAAGTTTTTGCACAACAAAGAAAATCATCAACAAAATGAAAACTACCTAGTGAATGAGAGAAGATATTTGCCAATGATAAATTCAATAAAGGGATAATATCCAAAATTTATAAATAATTCATATAACTTAACACCAACCCCCCCAAACAATCCAATTAAAAAAATGGGCAGAGGAACTGAATAGACATTTCTACAAAGATGACATACAGATGGCTGATAGACATATGAAAAGATGTTCAACACCACTAATCAGAGAAATGCAAATTAAAACCACCTCACACCTGTCAGAATGGCTATCACCAATAAATCAACAAACAGTGTTGGTGAGAATGTGGAGAAAAGGAAATTCTTATGCACTGTTGGTCAGATTGAAAACTGGTGCAGCTACTGTGGAAAACAACCTAGAGTTACCTCAGAAAAAATGCCCTTCAGTAGATGAGTGGATAAAAAAAGCTGTGGCACATTTATGTAATGGAATACTTCTCGGCCTTAAAAAGAATGAAATCTCATCATTTGTGACAACATGAATGGATATAGAGTGTATTATGCTAAGTGAAATAAGTCAGACAGAGAAAGACAAATGCCATATGATTTCACTTATATGTGGAATCCAAAGAACAAAATAAACAATCAGAAACGAGCTCATAGAGACAGAGAACAGACTGATGGTTGCCAGAGGGGAGAGGGATTGGAGGGCTGTGTGAAAAAGATGAAGGGGTTAAGAAGTACAAATTACTGGCTTCAAAATAATCATGGGGTTTAAAGTCCAACATAAGGAATGTAGTCAATAATAGTGTAATAATTGTAGGGTGCCAAATGGACACTAGGCTTATTGGGGGATCTCTTTAAAATTATATAATTGTCTAACCACTATGCTGTATACCTGAATCTAATACAAAATAATATTGAATATCAACCGTAATTGAAAAAACAACAGCAACAAAAGAAACCCAAATCCTTCCTCAATTTGATGTCCAATGTGTAACCCAATTTTATAGGCCATATCATGGGGAGTAGTAACAAGGTACTTAATATGTGAGGCCTCCTGGAACTGACCATGTTTTATACAAATTTGAATTATGATAACTTGAAATATGACTTCAAATTTTAATAAAATATTACTGTAAAATCAAATTGGTATTCAAGTGACATCCCTGTGGTAACTTTTCCCACGCTTCTTTATCACAACCTGAAAGTTCAGGAGGAACCTGAGGCTCTCCTGCGTGTCTTGCATTTATACTGAAAATCAAAATCAAGGGGATCACTCCCAATGTTCTAAATTCAGAACAAAAAGGAACCCGACAAAATCAAGACTTTGTGTATATTCAGGGCTGATAGGCTGAGTAAATTTTAAACTAGGGTGTTTCTATAGCTGGTAAACGGAAATGACAGCCAGCCATGTCACAGACTTACTGAGACTGGCACTTCTTGGTGCACTCACTAAGTGGTGGCGAAAAGAGCTAGTGCGGAAAGTCCGTAACTTTGGAACCGAAGCTGGATGTCAGAAAACTACTGCCACACATTTAGGGGAAATGCACTCTGCCAAATACCAACAACAATGTTGAGAAAATACAAAGGCAGTATTAAGCAAAAGTATGTTCTGAAGACTGTACACTTATGCAAGCCAGGGTGTACCCATACTTTCCCTTTATGCCAATGGGAAAATTAATCTGAATGCCAGTTTTGAGTTATGGGTGGACCTTCAGGAATGCATGCCTGCATTGCATAAAACTCAGCCGCCCTGGAACTCTGAGATTGCCAGGAAGGGTAACTCGAACTATAGCCCTTTCTCTCTTGCATCCTGACTTCTCTGCAGGC
Organism: Mormoops blainvillei; assembly: GCA_004026545.1. Taxonomy (NCBI): domain Eukaryota; kingdom Metazoa; phylum Chordata; class Mammalia; order Chiroptera; family Mormoopidae; genus Mormoops; species Mormoops blainvillei. The sequence goes on along the minus strand of PVJD01011811.1, from coordinate 8,061 downwards.
CTAGGGCAGCCCGGCAGCCTGGGACTTCAGCTGCTTGAGATTTTTGAACTCCAACAACGCAGACAACACAAACTCTGGAAAAACAGCAGTACCTGAAAATCTGCCTGCAGCTCTGCCTCTTTCTCTGCTGTGTGGTGTCATGCAGCAAACTTAATTTCTGTAATAATAGAAAATAAATCAATATACTTGATTGTATACTTTAAAAGACCTTTTTTTTAGGCTGAATTATTTGCTTAGAATTTTTTTGTTGTTGTTCAAATAGATCACTGTTGAAAAACCTGGGTATATATACCTTGTACAAATCCTAAACTGCTTGGGGAGATGGGCCTTATCTATTACGTTATAATAGCTTCCCAGTTTCTTTAACTGTGCCTGATTGGTACTTGATAAACACATGTCAAAATGATGGAGAGTATAAAATAAGTTTTGTGGTCTCACCCAGCTGCCTAAACTATGTTCATAACCTTTCATCCACAAAGTAGATTTTGAGCCTCCAATAACTGAGTTACAAAATGTGCTATTGGAATTTATTCTACTGATTTAAATTAAGGCTGGTTTATAAACGATAAATGGAGAATCATAGCTTCAAATGGATTATTCGTGTCCACAGTTACACTGCAGAAAACCAATATGTCACATCTCTTAGGCAGCAAATCCCTTTCTAGCCAGGCTATGATGACTGTGTTTTTAACTCCCCCATCTTCCAGAAATGAATCCATTCTTTTTCAGCTATAATCGTCTTCATCTTGGCTCAAAAGACCTGGGCATTTTTTTTCTGCAAAGGCCCTATGATTCATTATAAGAAATGGAAACTGGTCAAAATAAATTGTGCAAAGATTCCTCAGGGTAAAGATTCAATTTTCCAGTTCATGTTCTTTCTATAAGTTAATTGTGTCCTTTTAAAGTCACCAAAACAAAACAAAACAAGACATAGCAAACAAACTAATAAACACAACCTTTCACTTAGGACAGAAATTCTTTCCATGATACTTTTATATCTTTAATAATAAAAATGCACATATATTCATGGCAACACTGGGCTAATAACGCTCAGAGCCTATGAAACAGGAGCCTCAGAAAAGACACGTGCATCACTGTCACACTGTTTCTTGGCCTCGCATGGGTTCAGAAACGCAAATACCTCTGATGACTATTGTACAACTTAATGACCCACTTGATCCATAAGAGAGTTCATAGATCAGGTTCAAAGAACTGTGAAAAGCAAACTTATGATTTGAATATGAAATAAAAAATTTCCAGTCTTAACAAAAGAAGACTAAAAGATGGAGGGCAACTTGCAAAATAGGTGAATGCCTGTGGCTTATGAATTACATCTCCCAAATTGTCACGTTTCCTATTATTTTCACAGAAAATCAAGATAGAACTTAAAAAATTTACAAAAGGAACTTACATCCAGTAAGAGTATAAGCTAACACTGAAGATGTTAATAATGCTAATAGCCAGTGTGATTTCTGTCATTATCAGCCATTATTCTAAAATGGTAAGTGGCTGATAAAGAGGCTGGCTGAAATTTCCATCTTTTTTTGGAGTCAGAGTGTAAAATGCATATACTCTGTCTCTAAACTGTCACCCTTTGTCACAAATTGCTCATTATATTTACTTAGACTTGTGAAATGGAAAATATTTTATTTAGAGGAAATAAAGGCAGAAAACACTGAATAAAAGACCATGACTTTTTATAGGATGTGTATTTTAAAATTGTTAGCAGTGGTCATAGACTATGAATAAGTCAATAGAAGATAGGTATTCTCCTGGCAATTAAAAAGAAAAAAAAGAAAATAAAAAGCTAAACTAATACAGGCAAATACAACCTGGAGAGGAGGAGGAGCTCTAGATTATTTTAAAATTAAAAGTAATTTTGAAAACCTCATTAAGAAGGGAACCTCAATGAAGCAGTTCAAGAAGCTTTTGAAATCATGTGTAAGTTGCTTACTTCAATCGGAAGTTATACTGGTTAACCTTTGGTGATTATAGGTGCATATATAAATGAATATAATTCTACATATAAAAAGTTGTTAATACTCAGATGTCTCATTCAAAGATTAAAATGCAGATAGAATATACTAGAATTTTGGTCTAGTCGAAATAACAGAAGAAAGAAAAAGAAGTGAGAAAAAAGTTTATATTGTTTTCTTTAGGAATGAATGTGGCAAAATTAACTTCATTTCAGGATGAATTATTACAGCCTTTGACTTTTTTTATGTTTTATTGAGTTTAAGGAGTTCACAAAATCATACATCAGAGAGATGCAAATTAAAACCACAATGATATATCACCTCACACCTACCAGAACGGCTATCATCAATAGACTTTTATTTTTTATTTTTCTTCTGGGGCCGTTTCTTAGATGCTTAACGTGGGGACAATGGCTTGACATCCAAAAGCATGTCAAGAGATAGCATGTTGCAGAATTTGCATTTATGTTAAACTTCCCTTTATGCAGAATTCAGTTTGTATTCTGTTACATGCCCAGTAGATAGAATTTAAATGCATATATTGTGCAATGAGAATGGCTGTACGCAGTAATAACCCACGAGCTACCAGACCTTCAAATGATTTTTGAACCATAATCACAAAAAAATTAAATTTTGTTCCTGGGTGACTTTAGTGCAAAACATATTTTGACTGGGCTTTAATTCTATAAGACTTTCAAATATGTATGTAATATGTGTGAAATATCTCAGCTTATCAAAAGAATTAACTGCCTCCTGCCATTCTGAATGCATTAGAACTGATTGTATCATATTATGATCTTTAAAAATGCTATTTCAAGACCAAATTCTTCATGAATGGGTAAGCTTTTATAATATAGAGGGCATTATTATAAATATTATTTTAAAAATATATTTATTAAAAGTAAACATTTTATTTTTATTTACTAGAAATACCTTAAAAGAATAACTAGTATGACAGCCATCATTTTAAGCCAATGCACTGAAACATTATATCCATAGTGTGTGCAGTTTCTAATATACGCTTTTTAATCATGCTTCTTGCTTCTTCAAGCAAAAACAACTTACACTCGTCGGCATTAAATGACAGGAATCACAGTTAGTAATTCTGGCTGAAGTCTTTTGTTAATACCTCATATTTATCAAAAAATTCCCTATTCTAGGTTTTAATGTACACTGCAATTGAAAAACACAAATGGTACCAGAGAGCATACGGTTTTTTAATTTCCTTAAAAATAAAAAGCTGGGGAATTAAATGCCTGCTAATGAAGTGTTACATTTCTTAGTTTTCTACAACTCATTTTAATTGAAAAAAAAAATCCCTTAAAGTGTCTCCCATTTTCCTATTCTCAGAAGGGAAATAAGAATGATCTATTAAAAAACACACACAGTTCAAAGACTAAAAAACTGAATCAAAAGGAGGAATTCTTTTTAAAATCTTGAATTCCTTTTATGTATGTGAGAAGAGGCATAGAGTTCAGATGCTCAAAAATTCATTTTTAACAGATTTATTTTTCCGGTTGAATAACCTCAGTAGTTTATGGGAGTAACAAATTCACATTTTAGGCCCACCTGACCTCCCCACAACACTAAGCTAAATTACTTGTCCACCAAACAGATCCCTCTTACACATCTCTCTCTTCCTTGAAATGCCAATGACAACAGAAGCGGCTGATGAAAAATATGTTGTGCTGACACAGGGATAAAGCAACAACAGAAATGTGTGGATGATGTGGCTCTGGGACCAGGTCCCACTTGGACAGCGAGATGGGAGAAGACTTCCTGAGGCTCAGTGCCTGGGGCAGCTTGACGTGCATAGTGCAAGGGAGGTTGGTGAGCTCGTGTCTGTAGGGACTCTAGATGAACTGGGATTTCTGATTTTTCCTCTGTGTTCTGCCTTTGACTGGAGGCAATAGTAGTGCTATTCATGAGGGGCTGTGTTGCCGCAGCACCCTTGGTTTTGAGATACTTTGTTATTAGCCATGGAGGAGTGTGAGAAGCACAGAGCAGTGGTTCCACATATTTAGGACGTTGACTCTACAGATCCCTTAGAAGCTAAAGAGGGAGAATGTGGTAGGGAATTGGGGAGAGCAGGACCAATAAAATGGCATTGGTCCAATTAAGATAAAGTATATAAAACAAAGTGGAGTCACTTATGTCAACTAAAATGGCCGTCAGCCATGACACTTCGGTTCAAAGGGAAAATTACCTAAGTCAGAGTAAACCCATCTGGTAAGGAGACGTATATGTTCACATCGTCAGAACAGACATGTCTGACCCAAGGAAACACACTTAAGATACCTGCCCATGTGGTCAGAGTAGCTGTGTCTGCCAGGCGGGACCACCCATTGATAGTCTCCTGGGGCAATTCCATACTTGCCAGCAGGGGTGTCAAGCAGAACAGCCATGTAACACCCACAGGCTCCTGGGGCAAATTCCACACTTGGTATCAGGGGTGCTAAGACATTTATCAAAAGGAGTACACCACTTTCAAGGTATAATTGGGACAGGTTCCACACCACTGCTGAGACAACCGAGCTCCACACACAGGAGCGCTGCTCCACGCCACGCTGATCCCCCTTGGCATCGGCCGCTGGAGGCTCCGCCCTGCTGGACTGAGGACTTCGCCTGCCCTGCTGCCCACCTGGCTCTGGAGATCCTTCCTTGCAAGACACCGACAATCCCCTTGTCCACTGTCTCTGTCTCCCAGACCTGCAGACTGAGACTCTGGGACTTGTGTTTGTTATTCCCCATTGATTGCCGTGTGTGTATGTAATATTCCTCTTAGACTCTTAGAGTGTGAGTAGGATATTAATATATGTTGATGTTCTACTTTGAGTGAACCTGCATTCAATAAAAGCTGAGTGAATAGCATAGTCACTGTGTGTGACTCTTGTCTATTCCTTGGTGCCGGGCTACTTGGCGGGCAGCTAGCCAAGCAGTTGCCTGGCTGACTTATAGGAAAGACTGTATCACGAACATACGCTCATGACAGGGATATGGAAGAAAGAGGAGGGAGAGTTTGCTGGAAGGGAGGGCAGGGAAAGAGAAAGAAGTGGGAATACAGGGGGAAAGAGGCAGAGGAGGTAGAGGAAGAAAAGAAGAAAGTGGGAGAAGCTGTCTCTGTTTCTTTTAGTGAAGCACACTCATCTAGAATCATTAACATGAAAGTGCCTTTGAGGTGGTAAAATACTATGTGTGTGTGAGCCTACTTGTACTTGGGGGTGCACTTGAGCCTTCATGCAGGTGCGTGTGCAGTGTTTGATCGCTTGTTCTAGCCTTTAGCTTCCTCTCTCAGAAAGCCCCTCGGTGGCAGGGGCCTCAGTGGCACGGTGAATTGGGCTCTGTATTCTCTGAGAAGACTGTGGTCAAGTCTGTTAGGACTATGGGGTTTTGCTTCATATTCAGGCTGAGAAAATGTCTTTTCACGCTCCCCCAAATCCCTTTGCAATTAGGTTGCCCATCTCCAAAATCCTGAGGATGCCTGTAACTTTGTTTAAAAGGAATTTCGGTGCCTGATGTATCTAGTATCTAACTATTTGGCACAGCGATTTTATTTACCTAGTTCCTGCTCTTCCAGGAAGGATGCTGTATCTCATAGTCAGAGCAGGGAAACATGATAGTATTGCTTCAGAAACATGAAATTAAACATGAACTTACTTTTTTTATAAGCATGTACTCTTTTAGAAAATGTGAAACACTTATAGAGTGCAACATGTACACATTTCCCAAGAGTGCAAATATTTCTTTTACTCATTTATATACCTATTTTTGCCACCTGTAATTCAAAGCAGCAGTTGAAGCCATATATATGATCAATTTTTAGAAAATTGCTCATGAGAGTAGTTGAGCAGGAAATGAGTCGGGGGTGAATAGATCTATAATAAGGTAATTATTCCCTGTAAAAATAAGTTCATCAAGGAATTCTTTCAAAAGTCAAGCTGATTGCATGCAATGCTCATTTATTTATTTGATACAGATGAAGAAGGAAAGGGTGATATTTAAAGTTAAAATTTAGGTACTACAGGTGGATGAAGATCAATTACAACTTGGGGAAAAGGTTACTGATTGCCGGAATTTCGATTCACACACATTCTCTCCTTCCAGCCTCCAGAGTTAAATTCTGAGACTTTTCAGAGGCTGTATTACAAACTGATTGGACCAGCTCACCAGAGGTATTTTTGCATGGTGGCTGAGGATTCTCCTTGGAAAGTATTTACCCTGCATAAAAAGACACCCACGTTCAGTGAGACATTGAGTGAGAGAGTCATTTTGAGTGAAATCATAACTGCCCCTCAGCTTTATCCTCTGGCACAAGCATCCTTATGCCTGAGTAATGGGTACGTCCCATGCAGATTAGAGCCGCAACAAGAGGACCTGTTGACCCGAAAGCTTTGTAACTTATTAGAACACACATAGTGTACCTTTAGAGCTGCCGCTAAAATAGTACAAAGCAAGAGGGGAGAGGCACTTTTGAGCCCACCCTCCAGTGCTTCTGGGATGACGTTTACTTGAACAGTGGGGATATCAGTTGGCAAGGTCAGTTTCTGCGACACCTGGAAGAACAGTATCACAGCTTGTTAGAGACTGTGCCCTATAGGAGTGCTCTCGTTTGTGAGGCACCTCTTGGAGATCCCCACAAATGTCTGATGGGGATTTTGAAAGACGCTGAAGGTTTTGAATTTTCTGTCAAAGGCCAGAGCCAGTGAAATGTGAGTTATAACTTTTGTTGTGATCCCATTCTTTCATGAAGCTCAGAAATACTGATTTTAAACAGAAATCTACATTTTGGATAAGATGAGCTGAACATATTGATCTGGCTTTCTATTTCTGTGGGTTGCATCAATATTACTGACTTGCAGACATTTTATTTTTATAATTAAAAAAAATTTTATTTTTCCTTTTTATTGAATTTATTGGGGTGACACTGGTTAATAAAATTATACAGGCTTCAGGTGCACAATACCATACCATGTCACCTGTATTATGTGTTCACCACTCCAAGTCAAATCTCCGTCTATCACCGTTTACCTTCTCCTTCCTCTTCCCGCATCTCTCTCCCTGGCAATCATTATTGTCAATGTCCATGAGTTTTTTCTCTTTTTTAAAATTACTCTGTACCCCCACCCAGTCCCTCAAACTTCCCACTTCCCCCAAATTTGTCAGCCTTCTCTTTATCTATGTGACTTGCAGGCATTTTCGATTATCCTCCTGGTGGTACAGAGACTCCTGGTTTTAACCTTAGAAACTGTCAGATTGACTCAGCACTCTAGGAGATCTGGACTGGGGGTTATATTTTTACCAGTAGAAACTGTGATTTAAAACAACTCTAGGTTCTCAGTTAAACAAGCTTAAACCATGGCCGATACTCTTGAAGCTTCCCTGGGGTGTGTTTGGAGGTATTTCTACGGGAGCGGGTGGCCGCACCAGCCACATTCACCCTGCAGCACAGTAATCCTGCATCGTTGGTGAAACCCTTTGTTGGGGGATTCCTACAAAGCTTACATGCAGTAATGTCTTATTTGACCAGAAGTCAGGCTCCCAGCACCCTCTGTTCCCTGAATTAAAAACTCATAAATAAGTACAAAATTTCCTTAAGTACCGAAAATAACTTCCATGTCCCCAGACTAAAACCATGGACTTTCCTTCTTAAAGATTTACATGCGCTCACTTAGGGATTGTTTATTCTTACTTAACCTAGGTCATAATAATTGTGGGTTTTTTGGTTTCCCAGATCAACATAGATTATAAGTAACAAATTAGGAAGCGGTAAGAAAATATTAGAGGCAAGAGAACTGGCACTAATGAAGTGAGAGTTGTTATATAAGGAAGAAGAAAGCAGAAAATTAAGAACACAGACATAGAACTGTATATACTTTACAGAATAATGTAAAGACAGAGATTCATAATGATGGCACAGTTATTATAAAGGCCACATTATGTTCAGCAGTTGCTATTTTAAGAAGACAGGGAAGAATTTAATACAGTTTTTAAAATTTACATAAAATGATATAAAAATTAGGTTTGAGCATCCAAAGGGGCACGTTTGAGCTATCTAGACGAAATGCACAGCCTGCCTCCTTCCCAA